>VYXB01005867.1:0-152720 GCA_013397135.1 Pachyramphus minor | reverse complement strand
AAAAAAAAAAAAAATTTGTTGCTGGCTTCTTTTTCCACTCAAGAGCTGGCTCAGGAGCTTGCTAAAGTCAGTAAGTTTCTGTCCTTCAATTTTACACAAAGCTTCATGCCTAACAAGTCACTGAAGAGTTTAGCTTAGCCTGAAGACAGGAGTATATTAAACATCTGCTTTCCTTCTCTTTAGGAAGAGTCGCTAAATTATGCAACAAGTTTTTTTGTTGCTGTTTTTTTGGGTTGGTTTGGGGGTTTTGGGTTTTTTTTTTAGTCCAAAGAAGTACCCTGTCCATGCACTTCCAAATTTTAATTTCTGCAGCAAATTAATAAATTCTGTCACAAATACATAGGTTCCTTTTTCTGTTCGAAGCATTTCTCATGATTAAAAGTTCAGATTTTTTTATTTTTATTCCTTTGCAAGGAAGAAACTGAAATAAACAAAACAAACACAGAGAAACATTAAATTTGTTTTGTAGTCAGCTCAAGACCACTGTTCAGACCAGTAAAAAATAATTATTTCTTCATAACAACTTTCCTTTCATACTCTCTTTCTCTCCCCACCCCTTGCCTCCTTCTCCCTAATACAGTTAGTTACACGCTCAGTCCACTGTTTCTTGCTTATAAAGTTGAGCTTTGCTAAAAGCCCCCAAAAAAAAATCAGTGCCCAAAGGCAAAACAAGGAAAGGGCAGAGAACTCGACTCTTGATGGCCACAGGTAAAGTGTTCCTCTATGGTAATACAAGTAATTTAAAGCAAACACAATCTAATTAAAACACCTACAACTATCCACAGACGCAGGGTTATCTCACAGAGAAAGACTTCACACGTGTCGCAAACACTACATTCCCAAGAATCAACTAGTCTCTAAGATTTACATCCCAGAAGCCAAATTCCAAGTGTATCTCTAAGCTAAAGCACAGCAGACATTCACCAAAAGCCACTCGCAGTGTGGAAGAGAAAGACGTGCGACAGCCAACTGGAAGATGCAAAAGGAGCAGATAAGCTCTCAAAGAATGAAGACTACATTTCCCCTACGAGAAGTTCTACTTTTAAAAAGGAGGGAATGAAGGAGGGTAAGGAGCTAGAAGCACAAATGTTAGAGACCATAGTAGATATGCAGAATAACATATATGCTCAACAAAGAGGAAACTGTGTTTTCACCATTGTGAACTCAGACTTTCTCCAAACCCATCCCTCTGGAGGAAGCAGAAGACACAAACTAACGACGGCAGTTTTAAACAGATCTGTCAGCACTTGCTAGATTCAGTTGTTCCACCAGAAGTAAACTAGGGATAAGAAGGCAAAGTCCCAAGAAAAATATCAGTTGCAGTGCTCGGTCTGAAGGTACAATTTAGACTCATTACCCCGAGTCTCTGCCGGGACATTCCTGGTACGCGGTAACGGGGACCCGCAGGGGGTTTGCCGCTCCAGGGTCATCCCGATGCCCTTTTGTCCTCTCTAAACGGACCCGCCCGAGGACTCCTACCTCCCTTTCCCGCTGGGTCACGTCACCCACCGCCACCTCTCTCCATCTCACCCTGCCTTGGCATTTAAGCGCTCCCACGTATCGACCCGTCGCCGCCTCCCCACCACGGCACAGCGCGGTCCCGTACCCGGGGTGCTCCCGGACACCATCCGACCTCGCCCCCTGTCTGCCCCTCGGGCAGATGTCTCCGGGGTATCAGGTGCCCCCCACCACCCCGCTGGGTCCGGGCTCCCACCCAGCCCCATGGCCCCTCTGCCCGGCCACCCTCTGCGGAGCCCTGCTGGGGCAAATGTGCCGGAGCCAAGGCAGGGAAGGGGAAGTGCTTCCCACCCTGCCCACGGGGGAGCAAGCGCTGTCAGACCCCAGGAGATCTGCTGGGGGTACCACCCCTCGGGCAGACTCCAGGAGTCCTCGCCGCCGCCGCCTCGGACTTACTTCGGGCGTCAAAAAGCTCTTCTCCCGCAGCTGAAAGGGGCGAGCAGCGACCGTGCCCGGTGAGCAGCGGCTGGTGCGGCCGCCGCGCGTCCCTTCACTTCCCCACGGACGGGCTCGCCAGCCGCCGCCTCACACCCCGCTCCGCCCGCGCCCCGTCTCCCTCTCTCTCTCTCTCCCGCCGGAGGTTTCTCGCCGAGATTTTTATACTGGAGGCAGGGAACCTGATCCGCGCTTTGACTCGGCGGAGCCCGGGCTGCGGCGAGGCGGCGAGAGGAGGGAGACAGGCGGGCGCCGGGGCAGAGCGAGCGGCCGCGCTGCCCCCTCGTGTGANATTCACAGCCGCTTGTGCCCGGATAGTCTTTGGCTGTCGGAGTTTGAGGAGCTTTAACTTCAGCCTCGCTGACTTCGAGCTTGCCGTTTTGACCGGGGCCGTGTTGGGTTGGAAATACTGTTGGGGAGTGCAAAACAAGTAAGAAAAAAACCAAACAAACCAAACAAAAACAAACAAACAAAACCACAAACAAAAACCTAAACAAAACCAAACCAACCAAACAAACAAAAAAAATTTCACCAAACTGAGCCCCCTTTCCCCAGGTTTTAATTTCAAGGTGTCCTGAAAGCGGCATGAGAACAACTTTTGTCATGGCGTTTCAACACTTCTGGTTGTAGCGGTTGCTGGAGTTGTATCAAGGCTTTCATTTAGGAGCAGGCTTTTCCAGCTTTTAGGTTCATTACATCCATTGAATAAGAGTGTTCCCCAATCCACAGCTTAATTTAAGACTAAGTGGACTTGTTCCAAACTCCAGGCAATTTCTGTGTAATTCCCTTTCCCCAGAGCAAGTCTCTGCCTTCACTTGAAAGACTGGGTCCATTCACTGCTTAGGTCTCAGCTGGGTTTGCAGCTTGCAGCTCCTGCTCCAGGTTTGCACAGAAATCCAGTTCAGATTCTTCTCCTGTTTCCCGAGGAATGAGCTAAAAAAGTAATTTGTCTGGCACCATACACATTGCATCATCTAACACCTACCATCTGTGACAATGAAAAGCACTGTACAGCTAGTCCCAGCGCGGGCAATTGCACTCACCTGGAGTCCTTCTTAGTAAAGTAAACTACCCCCTTCCATCCACACCTTGGCATCTTCTTTTCATCACAGAGTTATGTGTTCAGTCCTGGCATGGTTGTTCAGGATTTACATCACCAGCAGGTTTAATGACAGTGATGTAATTTAAAAAAACAATTTTGATTTTCAGTGTAAAGTGATGTCTTGAGATGGAGAGAATATTCTTTCTAGCAGCTGGATGAGTGGAAATGAGCACTCAACAGTATTCATGTTTCAGAGCATGCAAGGCTGAATGAATGCCAGTTTGCACCTTTCTGAGGGCTTCTCAGTGAAATCCTGACATCATGGTGCTAAGCACGACAAATATCTAGAGAAAGAAACTTTCCATCAAAAAACACCTGGTAGTGGTTGACACTTTTCAGACCCCAGATATTCCCCACACAACCACAATAGCACATTTCAGGTGATCAATCCTCTCTGAGTAACAACATAGGAAAAAGGACAATGGCTGTAAGTTCACCTTGATTGAAACCAAAAGAGATTGCACCAGAGTGGGTCAAGAGATTTCTTACTTTCCTTACAGAAATCTGAGTCTTAGCCAAAACACTGGAAACTTAACATTTTCATAAAACAGTGGAAGCTTTCTGCCGAAAGTAACTGATTTTCACAAAGATGTGCATGATGTTAAAATCCTCATTTTGGCCACTTAATTTTAGAAGCAATTCCAACAGATAATCTTTGATCAAATTTGGTCACAGATTTTCTCCATACCCAGTTTTTCATAGATCAGAAATTATTCTCCCAAAACTGAGTTTACATGCATAAAAACTAGTTTTGTGTGATATGGCTTGGGTTTTGACTCAGAATCTCCAAAGCAAAACTGCAGACAGGGTTAGCAGAGCTTCTCAAAGGACATCTAATGGTCCAGACTGTGACCGAAAAAGATAATACTTTGGGTTTTGATTGATAAAAAGTTAATGTGTTTTACTATTCATATTATTTGTCTCAATGGCACCTTGAGGCTTAACTGAGGTTTTCTTTGCAATAAGCACTGTAAAACACAGAAAAATATTCTTTACCCCAAATTGCCCACTGTGTTGGATACTTTTGATATTAATGGAGTATAACACTTCAATTTCTTGACTGAAGTTTTGCTACTGAGATACTCATAGAGACACAGAAGTTGAGACAGTTGGTGAATACAACAATCTTGAAAGGACCAGTGTGACTTCTTTTGTCAGTCATCAACTGTATGTTAATCACAGCCTTAAAGGTGTCTATGGTGCTCTTTTCCTAGTGGGAAAGAGCAGGACAGTGGAGAACAGGGATGGACATAAAATAAGCTATGACCATTTGCTTCCACAGGGATATTTTCATTATTAGAAGAATGGTAAAGCTGGAGAATCTTATCTCCAGATCTTCTCTTTTGTTTTGTCTCTCTTGACCTTTTCTTTTGTTTGTTTCTCCCAAACAATTACATATTTGCTACATGATCTCTGGAACTAGTCAACATATCCAGTGACATATAGAAAAAACCCTATTGAAAAAATACTTTTTGACTACTACTTTTCTACTCTGAACACAAAGGTAACCTAGGAAGGAGAATTTGCTTGCAAATTGTCAGGGATACTTACCTTTAAAATCCTTGACATTTGTTTGCAGCTGCTGGTTCCACCCTGATCAAAAAACAGAGGTGAGGAATGGACTGGAAGCTGTAGAAGTCCAGTTTCTGTCTTCACATACCTTCTACCTTCATGTACCTTTGCCCCCAAAGCAAAAACTGGAAACCTAAATGAGAGAGACAGGGCTGAACTATCTCTTAAAAAGGAAACACGAAGGTTAGAGCCACAAGAAGCTATAAAAGGACTTTTGATTGATGCCACATGCAATTGGTCTCACAAACAATCTAAAAGTTAGATCCTAATTAGAATCCCCATTCAATCAGTAAAAGTTTAAGACCATTTTGGGGAAAGGAGCTCTCAGCTTTAGATACAGTTTTTTGCCAAAATGCAGAAAGCACCCATAATAAATTCCCTTTCAATTAGGTGGGGTTTTTCTCCTTTGAAAAAACGTGAACACCAAATTTTCTCTTTGAAGTCGGGCTTTTTGTTACTGACACTTCACCAACCACCTGAAAGAGATTACTTGGAGCTTTTAACAGGAGTATTTCCAAAGATACCCTCAAAAATTTTTGACTCCAAAGCTCAGAAACTCAGAGAATAAGGCTTTATGAAACTTTCTTGCAAGAAAAGCTACCCTGTTTTTGGTCCCACCATTGAATAGAATGAGGCTGTACTATTCAAAAAGTAAACACCACCCCCTGCACACCGGCTAGAGCTCCACACATCAGCTGGAGCTGAGCTTGCTTTGTTTGTTTGTTACACTGTAAATATCAATTTTTTTCACTGCCTTTCCTCACCATCAGCAACAGCAGCTCCAGGAAAACGTAATGTGATTCTGGGAAAGCAAAGAAGAGAACTCGACAATAGTTTAAAGGTGTTTTCACCTTTTGCTCCACTGTTGTTCCCAAGCTGTTGAGCTGTCAAACTGTGTCAACTGAATGCCCTGCATCCCCACTCCTGCACTAAGATCAGATTTCCATTAGTGGTACTGAATTATTTAGTGAATGCATTGAAGATTGAAATCAGCTACTTCTGAGCTGTGTACCTTCTCACTCTATCTTTCATTTCAAGCCCCCACAATATCATCACAGAGACTATCAATCTTATAATGAGACTAGAAAAATCCATGGAGTTCAACAATAATAGTTCATACCTCACTCTCTAGTATTAAAGTAATCCAGCATACAACAAACAAAAAAATAAAATAATGTTTTCTAGATATGCATGCGGAAGACAGCAAACAGAGCATGAACCCAGAAGAGTTAATCATTCAAGCACATATGCTAAAAGCTTAAGATATTTGAAAACAAAGTCAGTGTCTCCAAACTCAATCTTAAGCTTCAGTCACCAAACCATGAATACATATTGTAACTTCACACATTTGACTGACTCTATTTTCTACAGGGGGATTAAAGCTCTTCTGCTAAAAATTATTCATGTGCATACATCTGCATGTTGCAGTTGGAAATCCACAAATATAATGTGACACAGCAGGCTTTTCCAGATCCCTAGCATTGAAAAGACAGCTTGTCATATGTTGTCTTCTCTCACTATTTTCTTGTTTTGTGCTGGAAATCTTGAGAATGGAAGTCCTACATACACAGGATTTGAAGTCTATGACATTAAAATAAAACAGCTATGATAAAAAATTTTGCTGCTTTGAGTACATTATCACTTTCTTCCTATATAAACACATTCATTTCACTCTAGTTTTACAGTTTAGGGAGAGGTATAAATAAAAAAAATGGCATTTTATTATGAAGGGCTGAGCAATAGTTACCATTTCTGTTCTGTTTAATGGGGTTTTGTAACTATGCATTTCTCTGGAAAAATCAAAGCAAAATGTAGAAACAAAATGCTCTTCCACTGAAAAAGAATCAATAAAATTGACTTTTTTGGTTTCAGGGGTTTTTTTTGTTTCAAACTTATGGCAGAAAATTACTGAAAAAATAGAATGCAAATTTCCTTTTCAATTTTTTGTCAGGAAGAAGAACACGATTTGCTAATACTTATTTTTTGAAAGGCACTATATCTGCATGCCCAACTCCTCTATAAAAGGATTGGCTTTAGAAATAGAGAAGATAGTACTTATAATCACACCAAATCAGTCCATGATACTTCATTAAGACAATCAGCTAATATCAGACATAGCACTAAATAGCTTTCCCCTAGGCACTGAACTGAAATGGTCAATTTTACTCTCAGTGGCAAGCCAGCAATAACAAATTAGAAGCACTAACTATATAGTGGGCAAGTGATTAGAAAATTAAAAGCATTCTGATCCTTTACCTATGAGCTGAATCATGACACACAACCATTTTCCAGTTAAAGTAAAACTGTGGTAACCACATTTTGAAATACATAATCACTACCTTTCAATCCAATGATGTTTATATAATTAAAGAAATATTTCTTAATATATTCCCCTGAATTGGTAATATTGTGGGGAGCAACCATTACAACACCCTCTGCATCCACAGCATGATGTAACCAGCACAACTTTGAGCTGGATGTATGAACGAAGAAGAAATTCCACTTATCAAAATGTTCTTTTACCTTCTAAATCGATTTGTTTGTCAATTTGTAAAGAGTTCACCTGTGTAATTATAATGATGCTAAACTACACATTTAAAGAGAAATATAAGTGGTTTTGATAATTTTTCCTTGTGAGCAATCAAATGATGAGATGTTCTTTTTCATAGCAACTGTAAAACAGACAGCTAAATCCTTGATTATGAGTTTTAGTCAAATCACAGCAATAGAAGCACCACTGAGAATATAATATTAACAAGTGATTATCAAACATGCTCAGAAATAACATTACTGAGAGAATTTCATAGCTGTTCTTTCCAAGACTTTGGTGGTTTAGCCTCAGTTCACAGCTGAGCTCACCAGCTTTCAGTGGTTATAGCGAAGCAGTATTAGCTAGTAGCAGTCACTGTAGTAAAGGCAAACATGCACTGAAGACTGACAGTTGTGGAAGCAACAGCAACTCGTCCATAAAGTAGGACATAATAAAATTCAGGCTCTAACCTGGTTGCTTCTGATGGTGATAGGGCTGCAAACCACTTTAGGTGATAGCTAGATAGACAGATATTTTCTCAAGAAAATAAAATAAGAAGTGAGATTGTATTAAGGTTATGTAATAACCTTTCCCTGTTACTATTTTTTAGAAACAACTATGGAAAAGGGGAAATTTGGCAGATATATAATGTATATATAGACACACACATAATGAGAACACAACATAAAAGGTCTGCTGTTTGAAACATAGGAACTGGAAGGCGAACAGTTATAACCCGCGCATGTGCAATACCTCATTAGTTAATGTAATGGCCATGATTTTTTTCTCCCATAAGAACAAAATTAGGTACATCTGTTCTTAACTTACTGGAAATTGCTTGCTTGAGATTTGAGCCAGTTGCATGGCCCTCATAAAGCACAATACATCTTTGATGGAAACTCCTGTGGGATGCTGTTGGCTTCAACGTCAGCTTGATCTAGGTTTTCATGCTCAGGAGTTTAACAAAACATGGCATCATCATTCACAGACTTAGACCTGGACTGGCTGTTATTAAAAAAAATGAGCACATTAAAGCCCTTTAACATCCACATTAAAAATTTCATGCTGATATCGAATTATGGGGATTACTATGGGCAATGCTAACACTTCTTGCTAAATGATGTGAGTTTTTCCCCCAAGACCTAGTTCCCAGTATTATCTGATTGCATTAGACATGCAGTTTTCAATATAAAAAGTGGACGTGCAAACAACAGGGAGAAAGTCCTGATTCTTCTAGTCATTCTTTACAGAAAAAGTTAAGAATATAAATGCTAAAAGATTGTTAAAAAAAACCAGAGTAAATAAAAATGTTCAGAACATGTTTTAAACTGTGTATTACAATTTTTTATATTATAATATATTGTAAATATAAATGTTTAACATTTGAGCCCTCTCTCTTGAGGGGTTTCTTTTTTCTTTCTTCACATTTTTAATTCTTGGAACTGTCAACATAGTGAGAAAGACTCAAGAAAATAACCTCACCCTCACTTACATTACATGTTGTTCTTTGGTTTTTTCCTCTAGTGTATTCTTCACTTCAGTGGTTCTTTTGCACGTCAGGAATTTGAAGGAGGCAGAACACGGGGAGATTTCTTCCCAAGCAGAATAAATTCTGACTTGACTTAAACAATCCTTATTTTAGGCTCATTTTGCAAAACCGCTACAGCTATTTCTGGTAATGATTTTGCCTTCACCATTCATTTTTAAACTGAAATTTTGGAGATTCCAAAAGGAGTTGAGTCTTAGCAAAGATAGTTCTACTTTGAGGAGCAAGAACAATCAGGGTAACTCTGTAGGATACACAGCTCTTTTGGTCATTATTGGCTTATTATTTCTACAGAGAAATAGATAAGAACATCTCATCCTCTGTCTTCTGAAATACATCAGGAACTTTACATCTTTTGAAGATCCCATGATCTTTTAGCATTATAAATTCAATGCTTAAAAGGAACACAATCTTAGCTAAGGTCCCTTTTGTCCTAATTTTAGTATTAATGCTAATTAATATATGCCATTATTGATGATATTATTTTAATGAGCTTGCAGAACCTAAGAGGATATATCAACTTGTACACCATTAGCAATATTCTTGCTCTTTCACTTTGCTTTTCAACACTACAAGAGATTCTTCAGAACTGTTTTTATCTCCCCAGGCTATTCTTTTTCCAATTATTCCGCCAAAACCCTAAGATATTGCAAAGTAGACCTTTCCAAACAGTTACATTAAGTTCTGTCTCCCTCTTCAGCATTTTTCCATCTCTCTTTAAATAACTTACATTCTTCTCTTTGTCAAAATGATGCTAATACAAGATCTGATTAGGACAGCATAAATAATATATCTAGAAATTGCACCATCGTCAAGGAGCTGAAAGCAGAAACACCACCAGATTTGTGTTAGGAACCACTGTTAACTGCCTGAAGGCAGTATGATATTTAATGAAATATTCACAGTATTTAACAAAATGCTGATTCTCCTGGTATAATTTGCCTGTTTATGTTTCCTTCATCATATATTTTCAGGAGGTAGAAAACATGAGACTTTAACAAGGAGTTTGTATGCCTCTATGAACCTGCATCACTGTTATCTGAACTCTTTCTTTAGTGACATGTTTTAGATTTTTATTAACTTTTTTCAGGTTTTTTGGGGGTTTTTTGAGTGTGTGTGACATCTGTTTTGTTTCAACTGTCTGGGATAGGAAATGAGGAGCACTTTTGTAGCTGCATTGCCTGTCTTTACTCTGGCATCTACAGGTACCATTAATTTTCCAGATGAATTATTGTTTTGGAATGTTGTAAAATGATACTCCCTTTATGTCTTAAATTATTCCTACAGCGTTGGACAAAAAATGAAAAACACCTAATTTTGAAGCATAGTCATAGGACCAGGTCACAAATGTAATTCAATGCTCTTTATATAGTGTTTTTCCCCTGGTTATTCCAATGATGAAAGAAGTGTTGGGAATTTATAAACCTGTTCAGCGAGTGTGGGAGTTTGGGGTTAGTTTATTTGTGAAATTGAAAAGTGAAGATGGGTGAAGTCTCTGCAAACGGATACACTACCTGATCTAGACAAGAAAAAGTCATCCTCTGTGGAATCCTAATGTTTATTAACAGGGATAACTTTTTTATTCAACCCTAGGTGAACTCTCACAGCTGGATATTTCCCCCCACTCTGTCTAAAACTCAGATTCCTCCTGTAAGGAATGCCCAGATCAAACTGTAGCCAGACACTCATTCAAGCTCTCCTCACTGTGGAGCCTATTTTCAGCTTTGATTTTCCCCAGTAACCTAATAAGCCAGCTGTGTGACAGAGTCTGAAAAATTACCTAGTACTTTGCTATGAGAATTGGTCTAGAAAGGGGATTTAAGGCAATTTTTTCTGGATTTACTGTTATTAAAGAAAAGAAAAATAAACAAAACAAATCCAAAACAGAACAGGTAAATCTATTGGAATTTACACCTTCTTAGGCTGGGATAACATGTTCATAAAACTTCAGAATGGCAGGTACTCAAACTCACTGAGCATCAACTACAACTCAAGATGTCACAAGACCATTCCTAATTCAAACTTTCCTCTGATTACAACTTTTCAAAATTCAAATCTCACCCACAAAGATTACTGGAAAAATTTTGAGAAAGACCAACAATAATGTTCTAACATTCAGGGGCTTAGTTATGTGGGACAGTTGAGAAGAGCATTGCATTTGGAACCTCTTCAGAATACAGACCACTTTTAAGCTCAGACTCTCTAAAAAAATGAAGACAAATTAAAGAAAATGAAAAATTATTTCCTGTTACCCTTTTGCAGAACTATTAGACCAACACTGTGAAAACTTCAGCTTTCACAACTGTGAAAGTCATTAACCAAATGTCCTCCAGCTTGAAGAGGTCTTGTTTTATACATCTTATCAATACCTAAGACATGGGGCAAGACTGAGCTGCTCCTTTTGACCATCATTCTGGTGCCAAATTTTGTATTATGACCTCTGAAAAACATTTGTGTAATTAACATATGAAGGAGACTAAATTAGTCACTTTTGCTTGAGGTTTGTTTCTTTGTGGTGATGGAGATTAGGTTTATGTGCTAGGGTTTTTTTTTGTTAATTAATATTTCGGAGCAACATCCCATGCATTATCCCTCTCCCACCCCACGACAAACTACACTAGCACTGCTTCCTCTTTTGTCTTACTGCTGCACCAAATCTCATTGGACTCCCTTATTTCATGGGTAGTGAAGAAAATGGTGACAAGAAAAGGACTGAAAGACAGTGGTGACTGGGGCCTGAGTCAGACTGCTGAACAGTATCTGCATCATGACACCTTCAAGGGAACCTACGCCCCATACCCTTGTGGCGGGAAGATGAGGAATTACTTACCTGCTTGTCCAGAAGTTCCATTTGCTTCTTCCAGTCAAACACACTGCTTGGCCATATTTAGGTAAGCGTGAACACAGCTGTACCCTGGAGCAGATAATTTTTTAACTGTTCCATTTAGTTCACACTGAGATAAAACCATTTTGTTGTTGTTTTTGGCCAGTATGCTGGTATTTGTACTTGTGGGGTAAGAAACTCTCTTTTTCTATGCAGTAACAGAGAGCACAAGTCCTAGACCAGGCCTCTAGTGCTTTTCACCACTATGTTCACTTTAAGAGGAACAGAAGAAAAATTAAATAAAAGAGAGAAACATTTCCATATCTATTGTTTTGGGGGTTCAGAATCAGACTTTTGCCTGGTGTCCATGTGTATCAATGGAAAGAATGTGACAGGGCTGCAGGCTGTCCCCTCACTCTCCTCTCAGTTTCCATTTAAAGGCCCAACACATTTGAGAAGAACAAATCTGTTTCCTATTTTCTACACAATAGGGATGCAACTTTTAGCTTTGGGGAATGAAAAAATAAACAAGCCTAGCAACTCAAAGCAAAGTGCATAAGTTCATGAAACAACCATCAGCACAAGAGACTGCAGAACCTGGAAAATTTAATAGAAGACACACAGTACAATAAAATTTACCAGATATGAATTTAACATAGTGAGAACCAGAGGACTTACCTGCAGGTCGGTGCTTTATTTCTAGCAGTGATTTCCTGGGTGCCCTTGAGTAGGTGAAAGAAGCTTCTCTTTAGCTCTCTGTGGTGCGTTCAGCTCCTGATTCTGCAAATCACATACATTTTTTGTTGCCTCAAGTTACTGAAGTGGGGGCAATAGAAGCCCATTTGTCTACTCATGATCCCAGGTCCTTACAGCAAGTACTTTTTTCTTTCTTTCAGTTTTTATAAAAACACAAGGAAAGCCCTGATAAGACCATAAGACCTAAATAATGGTACTATACACAAGGATCCAACCCTGAGCACCCTGTCCTAACCTCGAAGCTGGCCCTGGTTTGAGCACAGGACTGGACCAGACTTCACCACCAACCTATTAGCCTATGATTGTACTATAAAAATTGTGTGTGTGTATATATATATATTATAAAGTACATAGTAGAAATTCAATGTGTGTTTTAATAAGCAAATAAGTTTCTCATGAAAGTCTGCACACTGACAAACTGAAGTTTTGGGATCCAGACAGCTTTCTGCAGTTTCTAAAGCCTTCTTGTGGGATGTTACTCATGATGACTCCCACATCCATCTCGAGTGCAGCAGACACATAGATCTGTGTACAGTTGGTGAGCCATAACCCATCTCTCACATTAAACAGGAGGTGCAGCTAAGCCTATTTCTGATGTGAGATATCTAGGAACAGTGAAGACAATTTGTGAAGGCAATCAGTCACTCAGTGAGAGATAGCCCCTTCCTTCCCTTCCCATATAATTTCGGGGACAGTAACTACAGCTTCTCTGATCTGGAAAGGCTTTGAACAAGTCTCACAGTGCTGGCAGACCTGGAAACCTTGAGCAAAAATCTTACCCCGTGTAACTAAGAAGCTCTGCTGTGTTTAGCAGAAAAGGATGCTGCATGCATTGCCTGTGAGCAAACAGACACAAAAATCTATACTAAATTTGTAGCATCCACCTCCCCTTTCATGGAACAAGCTTCAGGTGTTGACTAGATGGTGACTAAGGCTATGTGTGGAGCCTAAGTGAGGTTTCTTTCCACATGAGTAAAAAAGACATCTTTTGCTGTGTGTCTGGAGGAAGTCCATAGTCACCTGCTTTTATGTGCTTGAATTGTTTCTGTAATCTACTGAGGATACATAGCAAAGAGTTGCAAAAGAAACCCATATTGGTTAGGAAAGAAGAGAAGCAGCAACAAGAAGGTTCAATATGTCTGGGTAGGACAAGATGCAAATCTGAGACAACTAAGCATAACAGTCTAGAAGCAGAAAGTTAATGTTTCATACATGAAAGGTTCATCTCCCCAAGGCAGAAGCAGTAAGAAAGAATCTGAAGCAGAGAAACTAACTTTGGCCAACCAAAATGATGTTTCTAAATAATTAACATTTCCAAAGTCCTTGGATCCAAGACCTTCATAGAATCACAGAATCATTTAGACTGGAAAAGACCTTTAAGATCGAATGCAACCATTAAGTGAGCCCCGCCAACTCCACCACTAAACCACGGCACTAAATGCCACATCTACACATCTTTTAAATACCTCCAGGGGTGGCAACTCAACCACTTCCCTGGACAGCCTGTTTCAGTGCTTGACAGCCCTTTCAATGAAGAAATTTTTCCTAGTATCCAATCTAAGCCTCCCCTTGAGGCCATTTCCTCTCATCCTATCACTTACTACCTGGAAGAAGAGACCAATCCCCAACTCAATATCACTTCCTTTCAGGTTGTTGTAGAGAGCCATAAGATCTTCCATGACTTTCCTTTTCTTCAGGCTGAACAACCTCACCTCCTACAGTTGCATGACTCATGCTCCAGACCCTTCACCCTATACATACACATAGTCATTTTTATAGAAGACTTTTTTATTTGATGACTTGAGTTGAGACATTGAAAAAGGTTGTGCTTTTGAAGGATCTGTGAATCAATATTCTGGAAGGATTAATGTCAGTGTTTGCTAATAATAAAAAAACCCAACCAAACAAAAAAGATAAACCAAGTCCTGTATTGTTGGCTTTTCAAAATTAGAATACAGAAAATTACAGAAACTTAAAAAAAGGAAATCTGAAATAGGAGAAGGTTAGAAAGGATTAATATTTTAAATCAAACAATGCCTCATAATCCTAATTAGCCCTTATTCTCTTTCCCCCACATATGCACAAAGGTGCTTGACTTCTGGCTACAGAGCTGACCTCCTTCATCACCAAAGTGTGAAAAAAAAGTCTCAAATTATCTGCAGAGCACTGCAATACCAAACTAGCTCTCCCATTAGGAGGTCACTTTTCAGAGATGGGCACTGCAAGTAAAAATCAGCTTCACTGGAAATCCAGTGCAAGAATTTCAGGGTGACTTGTAGAGTCATGCAGCTACAGACATACTGCTCACTTAGTTCTGTATTAGGGGAAACTTCAAATCACGAACTTCAATCTGTAAGCTGTCCACTGGTTTACCACAACTTTAATTCTGGTCATGTCTGTGAATATATACCAAATTTCAGGCCCTCACAGCAACATTAGGTGGCACATACCTGAAAATTAAAATGGAAAACTTTAAATGACTGGAAAGGCCACAGAGAAATTTTAACAGAGAAACTACTAGTTACCCAGTGACCCCTTATTCTATGATCATCTCATTCAACTGTACATGACTGTTCATATCTACCCTTCTATTATACAACTCACAAAAGGCAGAAGGGAGAAACAAGGAAAAAGAGCGAACAGCCAGAATAATAACCCCTTACATTTATATGGAGCCTTGCATCCCATTATTATGTACTTCCAGATGAGAGTAGAGACCCATTAGCAAAACACAGATACTCCTGGAGCTAAGTATATATTCATAAATGGAGTGAGAAAGACCAGAGCTTTTTACAATATCATCAGTTCTGTCAGCAAAGAAATTTATGTGGTACATACAGGCATTAACAGAAGCAGACAGGTAATCACACCCTATTTCTTAGAAACACAATCCTCAGCCTGCTGGCTGATTATATCAGGAACAAAACCCCCCAAATCTAGAGACCAAACACCAGTCTGAGTTGTATATCACATTTTCCGCTTAAGGTTGTTCAGGTTGGATGGGGCTCCAGGATCCAAAATATCAGAACTACCTTTTTAATCTTATTCTTTCACTTTTAAATCTCTTCTTCACTCTTGGTGGCAAATGTAGGACAAAAGAGGTTGCAGTCAAAAGTTCTGACAGTCATCCCTCCTACTAATTTCTGTCAGCTTCCTGATTAGATAGCAAATTGCTTATAGATATTAACCAAGCAATGCTTCACCTGACTTCCTATCATCTACAGATTGCCCACCTGAATTTAACACCCAGCAGGTAACTCCTGCTTCTTATCTGTGGAAAATAAACCCTTTATTTTTCTGGGTCTTGGGATTCACAGCTCACTTTTAATACCTGCAGGACTGCTTGCCTTACTGAATGAGAGCAGCAAAAATCCATGGACTTGACACACTAAAACTTAAACTCCACATTCCAATAAAAACAGTTCCTGAAAAACACACACACACCCTAATGCCAGCTAAGATTGTGAATAAATGGGACAGAAGAAGAGAAGGTGCATCTCTGAAGGTTTTCTTGTGCCATGGTATGCCTGTTGTGAACTAATACAGCTGCAAATATAATACTTATGGATCAGTATCAAGCCTTGAATGTGAAAATATGAGATCCAACACCTTGAAATTATGGGACTGCTTCCAATATTTACCTATTTTTAAACTTAACAACCTTGGCAACATCTCTTACAAGCATCACTACCTAGTTTAAAAGGTCCCTTGTTAGAGAGAACCACATTTTAACTGCAGGGAAATATTGAAGTCACTTGGCTGCAGTGAAACTGCAGGGGTTTGGGAGTTTCTTTCAAAGCAAATGATTCCTGTCAGGATTGGGTTTTTTCCTCCCAAGAACAGATTTTTTTTTTTTTTTGGTTGAAGTTACATTCCTACTATGAAAGCCTTAGCTTTTTAAAGAAAAATTATTACATTTCATATGTAAAGAGAGGTTCCCTAGAAAAGGGAATCCCCCACTTAAGTAAGTACATTAGCATATGAGATAGATATTTATATATGTGTGTGTATATATATATAGTTATGAATTTCACCAGCTTTATTAAATATTTTGGTAGGGTTAAGTTGGCTAGAAACCAGCTCTGCATTAGAAACAGCTAACATAGATGAGATGCTGAGCTACAGGGGTAAATTACAATGGATGAGAAATGAGCAGTTGGACTCTCTTCAGAACTATACACACATGCAAGGCCACACACAGTTCAAGAATTTGGGGTGCAAAACTAGCAGGATGCAAAGCTGTACTCTCATTTTTTTAAATGCACCACTGAGCAGCTCTGCCTGCAGGTGGTGGAACACCTCCAGATGTTGCTGTGAGGGCAGCTCTGAGCACATCAAAAAGCTCCTCTCCGCAGACATTTCCAGAGAGCAGCTGGCAGCCATTTGGTGCAGCTGGTGACTGTGAAGGACCCCAGAGGGGTTAGTGCTTTGTACCACAGTGCTTATGAGCGTCAAAGCTGTGCTTGCTAGTGCTTCCTCACTGTGCAGTGTAACTCATGAGTAGGTCACATCCTCATCCAGTTCCAGCCAGTTCTGCACAGGCAGAACAGTTAGTCTTTTTAGCAGAATTCTTATTAATAATAATAATATTCTTAGGCTTTCTGAGACAGCAGGAAAAGGGGGCTTAAGATATCCTTTAAAAGAGACAAGCACACAGCTGGCTGCTGGCAACAGCGCTGAGCATCAAAGGGCTTGGAGTGGAGGAGGGAGCCAGAACCATGTGCGAGGGAGGTGTTTTTAGGGCAGGCGCTGTCCCAGAGAGACAGGACAAAGGAAACATCACAAAATGATTCAGGAAGATGATTTCAGGGTGAAAGAGTGAGGCAAGGGAACAGTTAGGAAACATTGATTTGCACAGAAGAGAGGTCACAAATCTTTGGTGTCAGAAACGGCACAGAAACTTCTTAATGGGGCAGGAAGGGCAACTGCTGAAGACAAGAAAGCAAGGAATGGCCACGACAAAATTCTTCAACCAGACACAGCTGGGCAGAAACAAATAGGGTCATTATATGTTCATGGATTATTCCTAAGATAATACAGAGGTGAATCAGAGAATGCAACGAAGAAACACTCCTGGGATACATAACTAAGATCCTGAGGTGACCTATATGCCTACATTACAGTCCTGCTGATCTCTCCTGCAAACACTGAGTGCTGTGCTGACAATCTGAGTTTACTATGGGACTGAGAAGATTTCCCTGGAAGTATTAAAGGTATTTTTTTCTTTACCATGAGCTTGAAGTTGGTTTATTCTGAGGCTTAACACACCCTTCCCATCCTTTCTCTGAACAGTCACACACACATATATGCAGATTTTGGACTATTCTGTCCTTTTCCTCCACTCCCCCTAGCTCTTCACAGCTTTCAAGTCACACTGGTCTTTTCACTCTGCCAGAAACAGCAACCCAGCTCTGCTGGCAAATAACACAAAGAAACTCAGCCCAGCCAAGGCATGCGCTTCTTCACTTTTATTCTGTACATTTCCACACAAGTCACAATACAGAAAAAGTGTCCAAAAGGAACAGTAACTAGCTCTTTCACTGCATACATATTTCTTCCTTCCCCCAGTTTAAAATCTCCTTACTTAGCAACACAGTGATCAAGATACCCTGTATAAATAGGAAATGCAAGAAAATCATTGAAGAAAATACTTTCTTACTTTGTTACAAAAAAAATCCCCTCCATCCCATATTCACTGATTATTACCTGTACTCTGATTCTCTGTTAAACATATATCCTCAGTTCATGGGCAGTGCTGCATGCCTGTGATTCCTTTTGCCAGCTGGCAGCCTCAAGGTGCACAGCTCCAGAGCACTATGCGTGGGGTCAGGTAGCATAAAGGAGCCCTTTGAGATGTTATTACAACCCCTGGAACAGATGTGGATTCAGATAATAGGATATATACAAACACTAGAACTCTGGATGCCCATGAAATGTTGGTTAAAAATGCACATTTGTTATTTGACTTTACTGCTCTATTCAGGGGGCCAAACACATTATGGAGTGGTCCAGATTCTGACCTCTGTCACATCTTGGTTCACCTAGAGTGAATTCAGTGCAAAGGAGATCAGAATCTGTTATCCTTTCTCTGTCATCTCCAGGAAGCAGAACTATATAGCTCAGTGGAAACTCAGCCCTTCCATCACGTCTCTTCATCACCATCCCACATAATGATGACTCCTTCTTAGCCTTCTTTTTTTTTTTCCAGGAGACACCTCCAGTTCCCTAACTCTTTCCTAACTGTTGGCCTTGTTCTTTATCAGTTTTAATCTCCAGTTTGCCAGGTGACCAGAGGAGATGCTGTGTGAAGGCCAGAGAATCTGTTCCCTCAGATGTTTCTTTTCATTCCCCAGAAACCTTTTGCACCAACAAACTGAAGTGGTGATTTCTAGACTCCTAGACAACATTCTGTGATACCAACGTGATAGGAGAGAGGTGGTAGAAAAAGTTATTTCTGAGGTGGACACTTCCAAATGAAACATTCTGTGCTCAATGGACTCAACACAATGGAATCAATACGCTCTAAAATTCAGCAAAATGCTCCTCTGAAGCAAAAGCAACCACCTGAATGCTTTCATTGACTTGAAATATCACCTGAGTTAAAATTTTTAATACAAGAAAGCTCAAACATGGAAATCAAGCATGAGAAGTGCAATTTAGCTCCTTAGAAAATTGTGATCCTCCAGCACTCTCTACTATCTCAATTTAAGCCAGTTAAACTAAAAAGCGTGGGACAGGGCTACTTTCCCTGTTTCTCAAAAAATGGCTGTGAAACGAGCAGGATACTATGTGGGAGCAACATCACAAGGCATAACAATAATAAAAAAAAAAATCAAAAATAGTTAATATACAGCAGATTTTGGTTCATAACATGAAACACATTACCTGCCTGTGTGTTGGGAGGTGATATCATCCCCATTTTACAGATGAGAAAACTGAGGCACAATAAGGTTAAATGACTTACCCAAAATGACTCAATGAAAGTGGTAGGAATAAGATCTCGAGCCCTTGATTTGCTACCTCCTGCTCTATCTCTTTGACCACAATACCTCCAGACAAACATGCTGATAAATTATAACACACAAGCCAGTACTTTCCCTATTCCATGACACAACCACGTGGCACACAGGCTTGTGAACTATCGTAAGACAGAAACATATCATTAAATCAAGTGACTTTTTTTGCATAACCTTTATGTTTTGCAGTAAAACAACAGGTCAGTTCTTCCTTGAAATAAATCCCCACTGAGCTAGCTGTGACAGTCTCATAAACCAAGCTCAGTCTTTATGACTATTGAATTTTCATTAGCACACACCTGCAACTTGATGAGTGTTTGTGTCCATAGGAGAATCATGTTTTCCCACAAGACATCTTGGTTTTCCCAGTGCAAGGCTGCAAAGCCATAGCTGTTCTAAAAGCTCTGCAGAAGCAAAGTAGCAACAGCAGTGGCACAAAGGCAGGCCTGTATTTTGTAGTGAAATATTCTGCTCACTGAGTCAGAGAGGACAGTGAAACCTCCACGGACTGCCAGAAGGTTTGTGTGGGAGCTGCAGAACACAAGTCCTCAGCTACAGCACCGGCCAGACTTCCAAAAACCTTTCAAAATCCTCCTGCTTCCAAAAAAGCTGGCTGCATCTGAAATGACTGGCACAGAGTTTACAACACAAAATAATATGGGCAGGAGAAAAATAACCTTCATTTCCCACTGTGAAAGCACATTTCACCTTGAGGAAATTTCTACAGAGAAATGTTGGCAGCCGTATTCCATGTTCCCCTCCCCAGTGCATGGCACCCTGATGGATCAGTGGCCAAGGCTGGCACCTCTCAAGTTCATTTGGAGAGGGATTTTAACTCTTGATTGTTTTGTTTTCCAATAGAGTTACAGGAGACAGGGCACATGTAATGCATGATGTGAGGGCAGCTATATGGCAGCCATTACAAAGGGCAGTCTCAGGATAGCTGCTCTGGGAGGAAACAGGCAGGAATCCCTATTCTGGTGCACCAGCAAGAGAATCAAAAAGAGCTTGGAAGAGCCCTTAAGAAAGGAATTCAACTCTTACAAGGTTACTGATGTCCATACGTATTTTACACCCTGCCTGGCACATGGTGTGGTGTCTGGAACAGGTAGCCTTCTGAGAGTTGTAACTTTTGCCAGTAAGGTGATAGATGGATCTTTCTGCACATAAGACATCCCCTGCTTTCTCTTTCCCCAGCTCTGTGAGATGCAGCAGCAAACTAGGGAGAAACAAAGCTCCCAAGAGCTGCTTAGTGCTTTGAAGGCTCAGCCACTTCTTTTCTCCCAAAGCTGTTGCATGATCAAAGGAAGCAGATGGAGGAGAATCACTCCGCAGTGACACGTAAATGGAACAAAAACCCTGATAAGCCTCTGCCATCTCCCTATGATTTTTCTGAGATACGTGCTGAGCAGGAAACTGTACAGTAGCAGGGCCAGCCATTTTGCATGAGAGACCAGCACACTTGCTCTGGGACAAGGGCTACTTTCAGTAGCTTACCAGTCAGAAGCAGCTGCCACTTCTTCCAAGCACATCACGGAGCAACAATAGCATCTGCCCAGGAAAAGATTGTTTGACAGGAAAATCACAAAAGGAAGACACTTGAGATAGCCAAAAAAACCCAAATAAACAAACAAACAAACAAACAATTTCCTATTGATAAGTCTGGAAATGTTGAAATTAACCCCTCAGGTATGAAAAAAACCAAGTCCATCGTGCTTCCCATCTGCTTAATCCTGAGATTGCAACTCAGGCATTACAACTGCCCTCAGAGGAGGCTTCAGTAAGGCACATCCAACTCATTCCTAGTACAAAGAATTTCAACATTCCCTACCCATGTCTGGACACAGTCAGAGGAGATCCAACCATCTGTGACTGGTCAAGCAGAAGTGTCCCAAGGGTAAGCACATGAGTAGGATTTTGACCTTTCCAGTCAAAAAATAAAGGTAGCATGAGCTAAAGAAAGAAAAGGTGATGAAAGATTAAAGACCTGAGTGCAGAAACTCTATAAAGAACAGAGAGAGAGAGAGAGAAGGAAAAAAAAAAAAAGAAGGAAAAGCAAAGAGCATTGAAGATTATTTAAAATCAAATTTAAATAATATTGTGTTCCTTTTCCTTCCTGCCTTTAGCTGCTAGCAAGATCACCTGTTTTCTTAGCTTTGACAAAAATGTACTCCTCCCATATGCCATGGGGATAAGGACAGTATTACAATAGTTGCACCCAACTCCTATTAAAACAGATACATCAACAGTTTTCCCTTTCTGATGAAATAAAAAAAACCGGTCCTGGAAAAGTGCTGAAGTGGAGGACAGGAGAGGAAAGACAGCTATTCACTTTGTGGCCTACAGCAATCATTTATTTAGATGTGGTGTCGCTTCCATTCATTTGGGAGGAAAACCTCCAGCATGGCTAAGGAGCAGGGAGAGGTGTCATTGTACACCTTAAGGCTCATGTCTCATTTCATGAAGCCTCAAGATTTGCAAATATGAGGGTGTTCCCCACCAGGTTGTGTGGTGATCTCTGCGGGGGCAGAAATGGGACACCTCCACACCTGCGTGACATAAATATTGGATGCAATGAGCTCAGAGAAGAAATGCACCCACTTCACTATTACAAGTAGATACATCTAATTATGATTCATAATTACTCATTACAGTGATATTCAATAGGCAGAACTGCAATTCCCTATCTGCAAAATGCAACAAATGTGGAAACCATTCTGTAGGGTCCCCATTCCCAGGGACCACCTTTTTCTAATTATGCCATCTTTCATTTTTTATGTGAATGTCACACAGGAAAAACAGCCCAAGAAAAGTGGGACTACTTATTAAAACCTAATTAGCAAAGTAGAAATCACTCATGTCTGCTGCATCAGGCTCAAGAGCTTCTTGAGTTTGTTCTCCATACCTACAAACTTAACAAGTTTGTACAGTTCCTAGACAGGATTTGGATTCCTGTGTAGGGACAGAGATTACTTTCTCCCTCTGCTTGACCACAGGCTGAGGAAAAAGTGGTAATTAAAGGTCATGAAGGTAGTTAGAATCAGAAGGCACTAAAATAAAATGTAATACTAAGAAATTAATTGCTACTGTGGTTCATGCATTAGTAGTTAGCTAATTGGTGCAGCACTTGTCGTAACAGAGCACTGGATTGCCACAGTGCTGAGTGGTAGGTTACACATCAAGCAGCCTCCCAGACAGGGACTAATTGAAGAGCCAGGTGTTACACTTCACCAGCAAAAGGAGGCTGGCTCAAGATGAAGCAATTACATATGTAGTATTATATTGCTGAAAGAAGTAGTGCTTTATTTCTTGCATGTCAAAAGGCTACAGCTTCTACATACTTTGTGTATGAGTGCTGGAGCTGTTAACATATTGGTGAACTCTAAAATAGCGTTCCCAAGTCAGGGTTCTGATTCTAGTGGATGAAGGCCACAAAATAGAAACAAATTTTTGAACAAAGCAAGACTTCTGCTTCCTCGGGTGTTCAACTAATTGTATGTGCCTGTCAAGAGAATCACTGCCTTCTTAGATTCCCCAAAGCTCTGACATGTAGGGGATCTAAGAGCATAAGCTGACTGTTTTTAAACGGCTTAGCATCAAATTATTTCCTGAAATATAGACATGCGAATGTTGAAACACATGCTTGTTTTCCAAGTCATCCCCCTCCTTAGACTTCAGAAGTCACCATGTGCTGCATCAGAATGAGAGGGTTTTAAAATGAGCTGCCTGTCTTCCCCACCCCCTGGGTAACTAGATACATGTGTACTGCACAGGATAGATTGTCTTGGGGTTTCTTAACAAAAAAAAAAAATTGAGAAACAAGAAACTGCAGCTGAGACTGGAATGTGGCACCTTATAAATAAGGCAGGAGACAAGATGCACTCTGATGGCTGAATACAGTAAGGTTATTCAGCTCTAAGCCTGCCTAATCACTGAAGTCAAATGTAATGAATTTACTGGTGTGATCAAGGCCCGAGGGAGGGAATTTTCCCCTTTTGCACAAATGGCACCATGCGTGGGCCAGGAAATTCCTTGGCTGAGGTAGGGGGTGTTTCTCCAGAGCACATGAACAGGGGATGAGAAAATACCACTTTCTGTGGGCACTACCGTGGGCAGTGGAACTGGAAACACACTAGGGAGGGAAAGCCCGTGAGCTCTGGCACCTGCAGAGGATCTCAGGCAGGCAGTCCAGAGAAGGGTGGTGCTGTGGCATAACTTGGAGTACAAGTAGCCATGGTCACTTTGACTGGTTAGCTTCGAACACCGGGTAATTTGCTCCTCTCAAGCCAGCTTTTACATAGAATTAGAAGTGAGAAGCTACCCAAATACTTGGTTTGGGGCAGCCCAAGCCAACTGCTGAGGTGTTACAGTCTGTCTCCAGTGGTAACTCCTTGGCAAATGCTGAGACATCGCAACTCCTCTATACATTCTGTTCACCTAAACAGTTGGGTGCAGCGTTGGGTTATAGCTCCCCTTGAGGCATTTCCACAGTGCAGCCATGAGCTGCTTTCTGCCCTTACAAAGGAAGTCAACCTACTGAAGCTCAAGACACATCCTCCACATAAAATTCCCATCTTCATCAATATGCTAGCAAGTAAACTTTAGCACATTACTGAGTTGCCATTGCAATCAACAGATTTTGGCTGGCACATCATGGAATTTAATGCTGTAGCAATCCACCACTAAGTAAAATACTTGTCAAGAAAGCAAAATGAGAAGTTGAGTGCCACAGTAAACACTGAAATACTGTGTTCTATAGCTTCACATGCATACAGAAAGGCACAGGAATATAAGCTGTTTCCAGGACTGCTGAAATGACTGAAGATACTCTCATTTAATGCCTTAGATTAATTAGGAAGCTAATAACTCAATATCACTTTGGCTCAGATTCAGTGAGGAAAACAGAGGAAACAATGCCTGATGAATGGAAAAGAATAGAGAAAATGGAGGCCAAAGTGTTACTTTTAGCAAGCTTAAAAACAAGTATTATGAAATACGTCTCCATGGATGTCAGTCTTGTGCACAAGAAGCAAAAAGTAGGGGAAGGAAAATGACAGACCTCAAATGGATCACCAAAAGAAACTGCTTCCTTCTTGGAATACATGAAGTGAAAGAAAAGAATTTCCTTGGAGTATTTTCAAAGCATCCAAATTTCCAGCATGTCCATACTTTTCTTGAGTACCATTAACCTTCCAGAAATCTTAAGACTACCAATGTATCTTGCCCAATTCATAGCCCAGAGTCAGATTCTCTCAATGTACTTTTGTCATTCTGGAAGGGTCAACACATAAGCCTGGGTATCTGGGATGGCTGAAAGGAAAATAGTCCCTTCTGGATAAAGTTTCGTGTTAGAAACTTTCACTACTGTGCATATCACTGTCACAGAAAAGACAAATTAAAAAATGAGCCAAAGAGGCCATTAAATACTACTGAAACAAACCTCCCACAGCCACACCACCAGAAAAACCATGGGTCCCATCTATTCTTACACAGCAGCACCAGCTCAGCAAATACAGCTGGGAAGATCAATGGCAAAAAACACATCAATTTTGCACTATTTTCTTTGTCTATGATTCTTCTGCATGACAGTCTTCATGTAGCAGGGGACATCTCACGTAGTCTGAATCCAGGCTATAGCACCATGAGTTGAGACTGAGGAGTTCTACTGCTGCTGGGGAAAAGCAAGAGTGACAGGTCTCAGTAAAAACACCTACAGACATCTCAACGTGCTAAAACACAGGCAAGCAAGACATCATGTGAAATGGTAAAAGAGCCACTGTAATCTGTTTTGTCTTGAACCAGTTTTACATGAGTAAAACTCAAGCTCACACCTTACGGTATTGAGGGACACCCAGAAAAGTTGTGGATGCTCCACCCCTGGAAGTGTCCAAAGCCAGGGTGGATGGAGCTCTGAGCAACCTGGTTTAGCAGGTGTCTCTGCCCATGTCAGGGGGGTGGAATTGGATGATCTTTCCTTCCAATCCAAGCCATTCTATGATTCTACGCTACAATTAGTGAAAATGTATGACATCATCATGCCTTGGGTAACACATAAAAGATAACTCTAGCATTAAAACATGAAGTAATAAGAGTAACTGATGCTATTAAATTACAAAAGTAAGTTTATTTTAGCAACATTATAAATATCTTCTTTCCCTCCATTCAACTTCAAAATGAGACAGTAAAACCAGTACAATGGAACAATTCAGGAGCATCTCAGCTCTACTAATAAAGGTTCCCTTTAATAACAAATTAAAATGGAAAATCACATTTTGTCAGTCCAGCAATCTCAGTAGCTGAGCATCCCTAGGTACTTTGTCATTCAAATGGCACAATTTTAAGTGTGTGTACATCTATATATATGTATACTGATGTTTATAAATATACATATATATAGTAATATACTCACACTAATAGACACGGCCACTGAACAGACATTTTTAATCAAAATGCTTTACATGTAATTTAAGTGGATTCCCAGCTGCACACTGAAATTTGGGCCCTGCACAGTGCAGATACAACTACACTGGATTAACCTAGACCCCAAGTGCTCCAGAGATTCAATACACAGGTCACCATTAACTGCTACAGAGTCTGCCTGCTTCTGTCCAAAATTGAGAATCCCAAAACACTTGAAAAATGACAAGGAATAATCCTGCAGCATCCTGGTCCCAAACTCCCCTCAGTGAACCAACATTTGATATTCCTTGCCATTGCAGAAACAATATACATGCTCTGTTACCTACAAATACAACACATATCTTGTGCATTACGTGTGCAGCGCTTTGGGACAGCTTGAATACTAAAGGCACTACATACAGCCAGTTCCTGTCCTAACTCCAGTGCTGGGAGTGCTTTTATCATTATCCAGTGCTTTTATCATACAAGTAACTGTCTTCTGGTGAGCACACAGCATGGGCAGCTTTCCAGAGGCACAGTCGGCTCACTCTGATCATATCATCATACTCCAGCTTCCAGGAAAAAATGCAAGCCATGGTCTCTTGTGTGCTCCGAGTTCCTCTGAGCAGTCCAAACGGTACAAAATTGCTCAGGAAATCTGCACATCCTGACAAGCTGCTCCAGAGCCAGCCACAGCTGCAACCACCTCCCAGGCACTAGGGATAGCCTGACAAGGGGAGGACCACCAGAGATAGAGAGGGACCAAACCCAACTCCCTTATCATAATTCGCATGTGGCCTCTGGAAGGTACCTGTGATTAAAGCCAGCCTTTACTGCTCCACCTGTTTCATGGGACTAAAGGACCCGGGAGCTGTCACAGGTTAGTGACTACACTCTGCTCAGGCACCAGACTGGCCCCAGCACAGGACAGAGCTAACTAAGCTCCTGGTGTCATCGAAGCTTCCTCCGTTTCTCACATCAGTAAAACAAAGCAAAAAGGTAAAATTGATAGAAACATAATTCTTACTATCATCAAATATATAGAAATATTACAGTACTGCCTTTTCTCACTGCTGGGAAATGATGCAAGGCCTATCATGAAACCATAGCGTGAGGATGTTCCTTGTGGAAATTTCACATACAACACCAAAATTATATTCTGATTTTTTTATTTTAACAGTTGCCAAATTCTGTTCTAATATATACACATACTGACCTTCTCCACAAGCCCCCAGATGATTACCAAAAGAAGGAATTTGGCTTTCATATTTTATTTTTTAAACGAGAAAGATAAAGACAGAAAATAAGACAAAATACATTTCATGTCACCATTGACCTACAGATTACAAATATAGTTTCCTTCCAGAGGAAGAAATACTAAGGAAATATTTTGCTCATATCAAATGAACCTTTGAAAACAGAAAAAAAATTAAAAGTATATTTTTCAGCTCCTCCCTCTTTACCACAATAATCACTCATTTAAAAAAAAAAAAAGAAAAAAAGAAGAAGAAAAGAAAATAAATACATTTAATTTCCTCCACTTCTAGCAAGGAAGAAAAACTTATCTGGATAATGACCTGAGTTATTTTCATGGTTTCCAAATGTATGTAATCCTGATGATCACCATCTACTAGAGAGCTACACTTAGCAAGGCATGTGAAAGCAAACACTGGTGGATCCCTCAAAACAAACAACAAAGCAAAATTCAAAAATGTTTTACAGGAATTATGTTAAAACTCAGTCATGAGTGTCTTCATGGGAACTGGTCAGATGAAATAGAAGTGGAAGCTCTGTTATTTCTGGCAGCTGAGATATCTGCAGCAATTGGAAACCCAAAGGTGGAACATTTTGTTTATGCCTGTGTGTATGGGTGTTTGCTTTCTCTTCTTCTATGGTTATAAGACAGAGAACAGACAAGTAGTGAAGACACAGTGGGCCTTTATAGTGGCTAAACTTTACATTTTCAAGCCTAGAGTGGGTAACGAGGCAAGGAGCTGTGACTTGTCCTTCTCCAGTGGGACAGACTCCCTGAAACTTTGTTCCCTTGAAGAATCAGATAGTTTACAGGTTCAATCAAAGAAGGTTTTCCTATTTCACATGTGACCAGGCCAGTGCCCATTTGTCCATTGGCAGCAGCAAGGCTGATCGATGATGTTCTAGGTCTCCTTCCTACCTCTGGCAGTAATGCAAAGGGCACTAGGTCCATAAATCAGTCCATCAGAACTCCCTCAGTTTTGCCCAAATCCCTTGCCAGTGTAAAACCCATCTTTTCAAGAGTAAAGAACAGCTATCAACTTTTAGGCAGGCCTGAAACCTGAGCAGAACTGGATCAGTCATCACACACACACAAAAGTAGTACGAGCAACCTTACTGGTAACTTTCAGCTCTGCCATTCGACATGGTATATCCCACATAACTCCTTTCCGTACAAGTTGCTGTCTCATGAGGCTACCATTACCACATACCCAGCAACAACGAGGTTAGGTTTTGTCACTGCTGTAAATCTAATTGTGCCCCACACCCTGGGAAACAAGGCAACAGGCAGCATCCTCTCCTAAAGCAAGGAAACTCCACGGCGATGGAGTGCTGAGGATGCAGCTTTTGAGAGGATGGCAAGGGAGGGAGTGTAGCTGGTAAAAACACTGGACTTTTCCTAAGGGCATCCAGAGCTCCTCAAATATTTTGCTACTGCCTGACCATTTGTGAATAAAACACAGAGATAACAGGTACTGTTTAACTGATGAGAAGTGAGGGGAACAGGAGAATAAAAGGAATGCAGGAAACTGCAAGGATGGAGGAGGGCCTCATTGGGTGTTTTAATGTCCCAGTTAGCTTGGAGTTTTGTTTCCCCACACCCTCAAAAGTCTTTCCTTTTTTTTTTTTCCCCCCTTGTTTTTTAAGTAAATTGTACAGATGAACATGGGAGAAGTTCATGCTACTTGCTGGAAGCAATAAAGGTAAATTTCTGTGGCCCATGGATTCCACAGACCTTTGAGTGTCCCACCTCATCCATCATGGGCTAACTTATGGAACCTAACCATTCCGTGGCAAGACTCAGTAACCCTTAGAAACTGGTGGCATGTCCTCAGGTATTTTCCACTAGAGTGAGAGACACGTTGATTCCATCAGCTTCTTTCTCACATGATGCCTGAGTGCCTCAGGTGAAGCCTCGAGATTTCCAAGGATCCTCTTTGACATTTTCAGACATCAGACTGCTGTCTCTAGATCCTCATGGGAAACCATTTGGTAGTTTTGTCGACTCTCCAGGTAGGAAGCCAGATCCGGATCACCAGCTTGCTGAGCCCTGTCACGAGGGGTCTTACCCTAGAATAAGAAACAGGAAGAGAAAATCTTGTGCTAATATATTTAGAAGAAGAGATGAATTCTGGGCAGAAGACGATTAACAAGTCAGAAGCCACTTGTCTGGATTTTAGCTGTTTCAGAAAGCTTTTTGCAATGTACAGTACCATCATCTGAAAAAGAGATCATAGAATCATAGATGATCTCTCTTCCCCTTACAGGCTACCCTATGCAGCATAACATGGTAGGAATTGTTTTTGAATGCCTTGCTACAGCAAAGATGCTTCTGATTCTGGAACCCAGAGAACTGGGTCACTCTCAGCTGCTGACCACAGGATGCTTATGCTCTGAAATTCCAGAGAGGCAGCTTCTGGACCATGTTCCTAAGTAATCAGATTGTTTCAGTGACAGATTATTCCTTGGATTTAATTTTGCCCAGACTTCTTTCTCAACCAAACTTACACCAAGACTGGGTTGTGGTCAGTGAGCACAGGGGCAAGCCAGGGCAAAAGAAAATAGCCATCCTCACAAAGCAAGTCAGCCACAATAATCAAGCCTCACAGAAGCTATGCAATCCGAAATCAAGGCTCCTGCAGCTGGTCCATGCCCACAGGCCTCTCTTTTGACCACACAGGAGGAGGACACTGCTGTGCCATGGAGATGCCTCATTCATACCCAATGCACCGAATAGTTTGAGGCCAGGCTCTCACTATGGTGATGATGACCCGTGTTGGGGACTGAACTGAAGTCTCTTGTACTTGTTTAAATCAATACAGTTTTCTATATAAAAATGGCTTGTTTAAAAGGAGCTGCTCTTGGCACACACAAGGAAGCCTCAATCATGCAAACAGCAGGGACAGATGCTGATTGGTCTCGCTTGGCTGCAGCATTTTATAAGTGGTTGATGGAGCTGGGTTACCTTGGAGTCTGTTTTTCTCAGAGAGGCTCCCGCATCCACCAGGAGCTGGCAGACGGCGCGGTGGCGCTGGCAGGCTGCCTTATGTAATGCTGTCTCACCCCTAGACCAAAGTACAGAAACCAGCAGTGAGACACATCACACCAATGTACATTTACGAAGTATGAGGTGCAGAGGATAGACACAGAAGGATGCTGCATTTCTGCGAGGTTCCCTCTTGCTGGCAGAGGTAGACTTGTGCACTCTCTCCCTGAGCATCTACATCCTTTGACTCAGTAGGAAAGCCTGCAATGCACAAATAGCAGACGAAGAACTCTGAGGGGTGGGAAAGAAACATGCACAGATTTTAAGTATTCAAAGGACCGAATGTCACATTCCCATCCAAACACCAGTTCTGCTAACTGCTGCAAAGGCAAACTAGCTACCTCCTTATTTCACAGTAGGCAAAATAGCAAGTGTTTGTTTCTTCCTGCAATTTGTTTCCTCAACCTCATTCTTGAACTCATCCTAGAAAAATCTTGCCCATCAAAACTAAGACTGGTGCACTTGCTGTCCTGGTTCTGATACCCTGCTCTCTTTGATGTATGAGAGAGCTGTGTTTTTGTTTTCTACTTCTGGACTGGTGAACTACTGGGAAAGCTTGAACACATACTTTTCAAAAGAGAACACTGTGTCATGTGAACACATTTATTGCCAAGCCCCTCCCTTGGACTAGAGCTCCGTGTAAGAGGATTCTGAGACTGACTATATTGCTGAGAGTAAAGAAATCTATCTAGATTTGCCTAGGAAGAGGAGGAAAATAAGCTTTGAGTGGATTGAAAGGGTGTCCTTAATACTAGTATCCAACACGTAGGGCCATTGCATAACCTGTAAAATAACAAATGACAAGAAATATATGTAGTAGGACAACTCTTACACCTACCTACTCAGAGAATGCATAAAGGAATTTCAGCCCCAGTCCATGACAGGGGAATTTGAAATATTAATAGGCAACCCTGCAAGGAATCTGCCCCTGCTGCAGGAGAACTAGAATCAGAATGGGATACTATCTGATTTCCCCTTGAGGATCAAAAGACAAATTCATACTGCCAGTTACAGCTTGAACCTTCCCTTTTCAAGAGTTAGCAGCAGAGGGACCTTTCTAAAGGGAAGACCTTGTAGCCACGTTCACTAGCAGTTTGTTTCAGTGGTTGTGCTATGCTACTGGATGAAAAGAACCAGGCAGTCCATCCAGACACCATCACCTCTGGGCTTCACACATGCACCTTGTGCAAAAGGTGTTCTCTGCTAGCAGAGGAGGGTACTGTGGGATGAGGAATGGTAGGCTTAATATCTATGAGAAAAATGGCTTTTGCTTCCCATATATTCCACATACTTTCTGGGATTCCTGATTCCCTTATGTACTTTTGTGAAACTTCAATTATACAACAAGATTTAGAGCAGTTGGGACTGGAAAGTAAAGTCATTTTTTTGTTTAGTTTTGTATTTGGGGGGTTATTTTATATAAGAACAGAGGTGACTTATGTTTTAACTACTTAATGGAAACCTTCAACTGCACACGTTGTGGCCACTTAGGAGACCTAAGGCAGAGCACCCTTGATGAATCAAGAAGGGACTGAAGAAAAGGTGTAGAACAAAAAAAGTAATTTCTTGAATTCTGGAATTTATTCTTCAGGGTGTCCCCCTAGTAGCTGGATGCCAGAAACATTAAGGCACAATGTAGGACTTCAATTCCTCTAGAAAGATTAAGGAAGCATGGGAAGCAATAGAGAGGATGTACTTTATGAAGTCCAAGAAATGCTTATTTTAGACCAGGAAGCCACACATGATCTGGTTGATGTTTGGGTTTAGGGGGACTTCTGCCTGCTTGTTTGTTTTTGAAGAGCTGTACCATTTTACAAGCCAAGAGAAGTCTGCTAGTCTAACACACATAATGTGAAAGGCAAAGTAGGTTGTACTTACGTTTCACTGTCTGTCATGTCCAGTAGTTCAGATGGACCTGCAAAAGACAGTCAGATGCATAACAGCATTTGTCTGCACAACTAGAAGAGTATGTCTACCAGGAGAAGACTCCCAGCACAAATACGTAGAAGCAGCCAACTGAAAGCTCAACTTGCACAAGAATGCCAAACTTTGATGTACTATTTGCTTGTGAGAGCCCTTGCACTAGCAAAATTCTGAATGCAGTCACTGCTGGAGTGTCAGCACCAGGGAGTATCAGCCTCTAAAATACTGGGAATGAATATTCATGGGGTTTATTTTCTCACTCTTCACCTTGCTCAATTAAGTGGTTCACAGAAGTACAGTGCATTGAAAATGCTGATATATTGAAAACCTTGATATATTGCAAGTTAAAATCTATTGTTACTACTAAGGGGAAAATGTCATTAGGAAGTTGAAATTAGCCAAATTCCATCCTGAATGACATCCCTGTGCTGCTCCATTTAATAGCGTTTTACAAAATGTAGATCAGGGTGGAATATTCCCAGCAGTCTTTATATTGATATGCAAATCCTGTACTCAACTGGTTAGCAATGATCAGGAAAGTAAGATTTAAGAAAAACAGAAAAGATTTTTTTAAGTGGGGAAAAAAATAACGCATTTATGTTAATGTTCTTTTGTTCTTGATACTTACTATAGGCAGATATTTATAGCAGCAAATTCCATTACAGAATTACAGTGATACAGAAAGGCTAGGATATGGATAGCATTTGAAACAAGAAAAACTTTTCCCTTTGCAGTCTATTGTATCATTCTTCTCTCCACTGCTCTGGATTATAGTGCTAGATGGTATGGGGCAGTTAGCAAGGGGAACAGGGAAACGTTACAGGAATTTTCCTTCCTATGCATGAATATTTCTCTTCAGCACACTTTGAAATTCAAGAGTCCTCAAGAGCTTACAGCAAGTATCACCTGAAACTGAGGAATTTCACACTACTTGCTTACAAAGGCCTACACACAACCTCTCTACACTTCTTTCACTCTGAACGTGTGTCAAAACGTATCAGAGCAGCTGGTCTTTACCTCACTGCTTTTACAATGTACACATGCAGCATCACTGGGGGCTCCTGGAGCTGCAGGTAGCTCCTTCACTTCATTTTCTGTCAAAATGAGAAAGGGGTGGTGGCTTAGTCCCCAGTGCAAAGGGCGTTGTATATCTAATCATGACAGTTCTCCAAGCTCATTAGCCACTGTTGATTTTTAACCCACAGCACCCTGACTCTACCATCACACATCTCATCTCCACACTTGGCAGTTATGTGTTCAATCCTGCCTATCAAAAAGCTGATAGTAATTGTGTGAAGGGGGGAGTTCGAGAAGAAAGGTTTGAATCCCTAGTTTAACCCACGACAACTCATGACCCCTAAGCTCCCCTAGGCATGAAGAAGGGTAGAGGGGCTAAGCAGGGCCTCTCACTGAGAGGAAAGAAAGGTAATGCCTGAGGAATTAAAAGGAATATTTAAAAAGTACATTTGAAAAAAAGGACTCCTTTTCCATGCAAAAAACTTGTTCTCTCAAAAATAGAGATAATTCCCCATTGCTTTATGCAATGACACATCCAGTGACAGGTAAGCAGGAACAGATTGCAGTGTGTTAGAAAAGACACACTGCCAATATTATTTCTGTTCATGGATGGAGCAAGGAAGGTTGTGTTGCCAAGGTAGAACAGGGTGATTGGGCTGGCCGCATGGGGCATAGAGGTACTTGCCCAGAAAAGAGGAAAAACATGTCACAAGGTTAGGAGGAAGGATGGACAGAAGTTAGAGAAATATGACTTGAGAGGGAGAAAAAGTTGGGGCAGAGTGGGCCTGGAGAGATAGGAAGCCAAGGGTGAAGGAAAACTAGTCTGGAGCAGGAAGAAGTAACAGGGCTGGGACAGAGTAGCTGAGTGCTGAGGACTGAGAGGGCAGCCTGCAAGTAGAGACCTGAAGAGATGACAGATACATTCTGCCTAATTGGAAAGGATGTTCTCCTGCACACCGTCCCAAAATAAGCATTTCATGGGAGAGCCCTGACTCCATCGAGTCATGCATAAGGGCCAGATACTGGGGTTAATCAATTAGCTGCACAACATGATACCAGGATTCACTAATTTCATTCTCTCTGGCCTATCTCTGAAGCTGGAATGTTCCAACTCACACACAGCCTGGGCTGTGCCCTTTACTTCTTCATTTTATTTTCACTTGTGCTTCTCTTAAACCATCTCACGCCCTCCTCCTAATTCCCTTTCCCCTCTTTTTTGGACCTCATTTTTATATCAGTCTCCCTGGCGCTGCCAACCGACCATTCCAAATCCCCCTCTGCCCCGGGACAAAAGCTGCACAGATGTGGGAAGGGCTGGCACTGGGAAAGCTAACGGCACTGTCATCCTGACCCAGCAGGGAGGCGGCTGTTTTACTCTGGGACAAGAGGCAGAGAAAGAAAAGGGGACCAAGGCGCAGAGAGAGAGAGGACAAAATAACCCTATAGAAATCCGGAAGGGAAATGCATGAGTGAGATTTCTATCAAGGAAAACAGCAGGGGGGGAAATAAAAACAAAAGATAGAAATGTGTGGAGAGGTGGAGGGAGGAAAAAAAAAAAGAGAGAGAGAAAGAGAAAAAGAGACTGGGGGCTTGAAGAATGGCAGGATGGGGACGGGGGACAGGGGGGGAGAAGTTCGGATGAAAGGAGCTGAAAAGCATGAGACACCAAGGGGAAGCTCAGCTGAGATCATTCTCTTTCCTTACCGTCGCCCCTAGATGGTCTGTGTAGAATTATTAACCTTTTTCCTTCTCTCCTTTTGCCCTCTTTCACTCCACGAAAGCTCTTTACCAGTTTCTCAGGAGGCAAAGCATCCTGAGCTGGGGATGGGAGGAGGGAAGGGAAGGAAATGCTTAAAACAAGCTGCCCTTTCACTGAGCTCACTACAACAAAAAAGAAAGTCTAAATGGCCATATTTTACAGGCATTTCCGAAATATTCAGAACCACACATTCTGAAAGGCCTCCTGGCTCCCAGCATACCCCTCTCTGATGGTTGTGGTTACAGCTTCCCAAAAGAAACCCACAGGTACTAACCCTTACAAGTCCCTTGTCCTGTCAGTCCTTCATAGGAAGGAATTACTTTAAGCAGTAATTCTAGATATTATCAGCATTTCTGGGTGCTTATCTGTCAAAACCCTCCTTGTTTAATAACTTAAGTTGTTATGTGGGAGAAAACACTACATTTGGTTCCCTACCTTCAAAGTGGGAATATTTTTAAAATAACAGTAATCTGGAAATTCAGAATGACTTTAAGCCTTTCTCCAACTCCACATTCTTCTCTTTTACCTGATGTGAAAGCTTTGTGTCTGTTTTTTCCTGTCAGTGTCTTTTAGCTCAGAATTTCCACTGTAACATAGAGGAAGGCACTCCTTCCACCCTAACTCTCTCGCTGCCTTGTTGCCCTAAAATTTGGTAAACTTGCAAATTAAAACAGACTACTTTATACCTTGTGCCTTCTGGAAAAACAAATCTTTTTTTCTGCTTAGGCCTCTCACAAATGACAACTACCCTAAAACACTCTGCAAATCTAGACATACTAACGAATGTCATACAAACTCACTCTCCATTCAGTGTTGCTTTCTGATGACTATTCAAACTTTTTCCCCAACATAAATCTCTGTCATGGTAAAATCTGCTTTTCAGAAGCCTGCTTAGGAACTTCTGAATCTGGTCAGGATGAAAATCTGAATTCACTGACGGCTCTTAACTCTGGATTTTTCAGTGCTAAGATTAACAAAAGCATCATCTTTTTTTACCAGAGGATGCTTTCTAATGAAGCAAGGACATTGAGGTTTGAGGACATAGAAATGTTTAGGACAGGATGCTCTACATACTAACTGTTGCATCAGAAGTTCCCACCACAAACTCCTAAGGCAATTGTAAACATCTGCCCTCTCTTCTGTTTAAAATTAAAATAGCCTCGATGAGTTATAGAATTCTTGCTTGTCTTTTGAGTTTCTAGAGAGGAGGAGAAGACAAGGACAAGGCAAATGGAATTACTTGCATAATGTTTATAAATTATAAATTTTTCACAACTGTCAGATAAAGACTGCAAGGCAAGTACAAATACAGATGATGATTTAGGAGGCCCCTTCTCTAATGGAACTTCTTAAGCCTTCTTCAATTCTGTTTGTGTTAAGCAAGTAAACAGTTAACTCTTCTCTAATGTGTATGCATTAGGCTGTGATGCAGTTGCTGACTGCAGCAATAAGCAGCTGTAGCTCTGACACCTACTGAGTTTGGCCCTCAGTTTCTAGCTAAGCATTTCTTAGCTCAGCTACAGACAACTCTTTAAGGCTGACCCTCCTACTAAAAGACTCCTGATTGAGGAAGGCAATCTTGAAAAACTGATACGTCTGCATATCTGCCCTTCCTGCAGAGGGAATAGAGAGAAATTGTTTTGCTAGGGCAAAACAATTTGCCAACACAAATGTGTGCCAACACAAAACAGCCAACACAACTCTTCCTGCAGCAATAAGCAGCTGTTGTCCTGACACCTACTACATTGGTGCTTCAGCTGCTATTCCAGGCTTGCGCTGGTCTACTGCTAAGTATTTGGCAATACTGCACAGCAGTCTCCTTGTGTGACTCATCTCTGCTATTTCTAATTTAAGATAGGCTATTTTCCTCCCTTAACATCTGAAATCATTCTGATCATGATCACAGAATAACCTTTCATATTAATGTACCCTGCATGTTTGCAGAAAGCATGAAGCCATTTGCACAAAGGATAGCCTCAGCATCACTACACCATTTTTCCTCGTCCATAATCCTAGTTCTATGGGTCCCACTCCTGTATTGCATTTGATTCACCCCACTATTCTCAAACTAGGTAGTTAAAATTTCTGATGCATGGGGTTATGTCTTGTTTTGTTGCTGTTGGGGTTTTTTTTGAGATATTCAGATTTTTCCCTGTGTGGTTAACAAGAGATTTTCTGTGCTGTGTGCTTGAGCGTATTTTACAGTGCAATTCCTATAAACATTAACTATCTCCAGCCATCTATGGGAAGCAGACACCCTACAGAGGAAGTGCAGCTGGGCAGAGGCAATTGCCAGAACAAGAGTAAGGCTTATTTTTATGAAGGGTGGATATCGGCAGAAATGAGAAGCTAGATACAGGGAAAGCCTCAGATATGAGTAGTGTTGGATCAGGTTGTACACAGTAATTAACGTTGAGAAGATGCCAGATGCCAGAGAATGCAAAGAAAACAAGGACATTATGATGATGATGATTCAGCAAGAGAGCTCATTTGTGACTGAGAAGTGCCCAGGGTAGAAATGAATTTCATTAATTGCTTGGTGGGAGAAGAGAGGCCTCTATTAGAGCATTGTCCCATGCACCCTCTGATCCCCGGAGAATGTTAAACAAACAATGCATTTGGAGAAGCCCAGAGGACATATGTCTGGAAAGCTGCAAAAGCTTCCTTCCATCCTTGGGGATAAAGAGGGGAGAGAAGGACTGAGCTGACATTTGCTCAACCTTCTGATTTGTCTTTGTCTAACAGTCCGTAATCCCTCACATTTCTCTATTTACTTAAAAAATTCCCATGGATTCCCTGCTTACATCCTTACTAGTTTAAATTATCTCATTTTAAACCTTCACCAAAAGAATAGCAACTGAGTCAGACTTTGACTAAGTTAAGGTATATGTGTCTAAGAAAAATCCAAGAGGGGTGTCTATGACAGTGAACTGGCAGAGGTCATGTGCAGGGTGAAAAGAGACCAGGGGCAGTAAGAAAACAAAGCAAAATTATGCCTGCTTACAGAATTCAGTGGCACATATATGCACTGTGACTAATGAGATAATCCAGAGCACTTAAATAGGAGGTAGAGTTAGCACTGGTAAGGCTTGTTAGAACTGGTGAGGAAAATTAGCCATTATTTGGATGCAAGGCCAACCACACTTAGCTATCCATATGTAGGTATCTACACACGAAAAAGAAAAAGAGCAATTCAGCCCCCTCAGTCAGATATTTGGGGCACAGTTCAGTTGCTCACAGGCAGATCTATTGTGCCATTTGATATACTTATAGGCAAGCCTTGTGATGCATTTGGAATGACAGGGATGCCTGCTTGGGCTTTGGCTACCAGTCCAGGCTGGTCCTCCTCTAGGCCTTGTGTGACATCTTGTAGGCCCATGCAAATGCCCTGGATATCCAAGGGCAAATGATATTAGACATTTTTGTTTATCTAAATAAATAAGGTGCACAGGTAACTGCCACCTGAATCACTTGCTGGACTCCAATGAATACCCCAAACAGGATCTCACTTGAGTTAGTTATGCAAGAAGTCTGCTGCTAATAAGGATGCCCTCCTCACTTCCATCTGCCACTGAAAGAGGACAGGTCTCCTCTAGTACCTCTGTCACACAAGAGCAAATGAACTAAGGCACAGATTGCTGTTGACAGTGAAGGAACTTAGACCTACAGACTACCTGACACCTCTAAGTAAACACCTAGCTTAGGAAGCAAACTGAAACAGATGGATTGTTACTTTTTCCTTTCTTATGAATTGTGCTTTTTTTCCTCTCTCTGAACAATTTCTGCAATAACCTTCGAGCATTAGCTAACACTTACTCCAATTGCCAGAGGCAGTATCTGTGTTCAGTGCTAACACTGCTGCTGAAACAATGTAGCTGATTTTGACATTCGGAAGCCAAAATAGCCATTGATATTTTGAAGTGGGGTCAGAGAGGAGTTACAAGAATGTTTAAATAACTAGAAAAGTTTTCCTACAGTGCAGGAGGCTGATAACTGTGCCTTTAGCTTTAAGTGCAGAGCAGTGTCTGCATTACTATGGATCTCTCCAGCAATAAGGGAACCAGATTACTGTAGTTCAACAGGCAGAAACTCCTAAATGTGACTGCCCCAGTCGCAAACAAATTGCTGCATAGCCTGTGTAAGGATGTCTGCAATCCCTGATACTGGCAAAGATAAGAAGAGCCAAAAGGAAAAAAAGGGCAGTGGCATGATCACAGCCTGAAAATATGAAATGGAAATCAGAAATTTTTGCTATTGGTTCATCTTGAATCTAACAGAGACAAAATATTGCAAAGTTGGAATGAAAGCTAGGTGAATTCAATCTAGAAATAAGTAAACAGATTCTTAATCAGTGTATTACTAAATACTGAAATAATAGCAATAGTTGTATAGTCTCTCCAGCTCTAATGTAATGTTTTAATAGAGATTAGATGCTTTCTACAACATATGCTTTAATTGAAAAACAGTTCAGAGGATTGCTGTGACAGAGGTTCTAACTAGAGCATCACACTGCTCCTTCACAGCCCCTCAACTGATGCAACTGTGAAAACACCATCCTCCTCAAAAGCCATTCTAATTTTTGTTTTCACACTTTATCTGGAGCCATTACTGTCATTGCTGCCACATTCCCAGCCTCCTGCTCACATTTGGTGGACATTTGGCTGAGGGAGACTACAGAGTGAAGGCACTTCCAGCTGGATGGTATGGTTTTACCTGACTGACACCTAGCTGAAATAAAATCTCTCTGTGGATTTGCCTACTGTGACTCACCGTGTTCCAGGATGTATTTCACAATCTCGCCGTTCCCAGTCTTGGCAGCATAGTGCAACAAGGAGCAGTGATCAGGTCCTTGGATTAACAAATTGGCTCCTTTTTTACAGCATTCTATGAACTGGAGAGAAAAAAAGGAAAAAAAAATCAGAGAGAGAGAGAAAAATACACACAGAAGGATAAGTTGGGAGGAACAGGAAAACAAATATGCAGGTACATTTCTTTACCAGTTTTCATAGGAGATCAGTACAAAAAAATGGAATAAAATATTAATTTTAAGCCAGTTTTCAGGTTCCAATGTAAAACAACAGAAACTAGAAGTACTGAAAATTATATGGGTTAAGAAGAAGAATCTGTATTTCCTAAAACTTGAGACACTGCTACTCTACTGTTGAATTATTGCTTGCTATCAGTGCTTGCAAATATATGGTGAAACTGTTGGAATATTTTAACATGTATGTACTTGGAACAAAATTCTGGCTTCTCTACTGAAAATTCCAATTTTTCCTCAGCATAGGAGACAACATTTTCTGACTAAATCAGAAAACTCCTACTCAAAAATCCAGAGGGAGGTGAGGTAACTATTCCAGATCTCCATTCTCACTCTCTGCTCAGTGTTTGGGACTGGCAGAGGGGGAAGCACTATGTGCGTTAAGAATGAGAGGGAAACAGCAATCAGCCAGGTCTCAGAAATGCTGCAGACTTTGGGGGAGGAGTGGAGTGTGGGATTTGTAGTGCAAATCACTGCAGAAAAGGGAGAGAACTGCAACAGTGAGGTATCAATTGTGAAACAGGACATCCGAAGAAGGGCAAGAAGTTTCCCTGTCCAAGCCAACTCAGGCAAAAACTTTTCAAGAAGTGGAAAGGAGGCAGTATTTTTATGACTGCTGGTTGAAGAACTGCTCTCTAGATGCTGCAGCCAGAAGGTATAGAAGTGGTATAGAAGGGGCACATGCAGGCCAAAAGTTGGCCTAACAGCGCTGTCATTTTTATAAATGGCTCCAAGCTGCCTTCTCATAGATAAAATTGCAATCATTAATCACAGTCCTCATCCAAATTCGAGGGCATTTTTTCAAATCCTGACTTGGCTACTGAAACACGCAGCCTGATTAGCTGTCTGACATGGGACTTCAGTCTTAGGGAAAAAAAACATTTTTGCATGAGTACTTTTTCCTCCTAAACTAACTATACCAAGACATTATGTGTTTTGAAACATCCATCAGATGATAAAACCACCAGCTGAGGTTTGTTCTATCTGGTCTGGTGGTTGCAAAGGTAGACATTAAATGATCTATCAACTTGGGGGGCTTGGCCATCAACCTCACTGGTGTAAAATATCCCTTACTATGTAAGGTTGTGTCAGAACTACCCTGCTGTTCAACATAGTAATTTCCCTGTTATTAACTGGCACAGTGCTTCATGCAGTGGCTACGAATCCTGAGCTGAAATGTGCTGTCTAACACCAGATCCTATTCACTCAAATTTCACACCTCACCTGACTGATGTATTCCCCTGGTATTCAGGGTTTCCTGGAAAGGTTGTAAAATGGCACTTGCCAGCAGTCCCTATAGCAGTCTATTTATATTTTGAGCAGAGGTGTGATAAAATTTACAGTATATCAGACCAGCAAAAACTGTGAATAAGTGGACATTCACTGCTCTCTACTTACCTTCAGTAGATCACCAGATATGACTGCCTGTAAAAGTGCTGCAAAGACAAATAGAAAACTAATGTCAGGCAGAAAGCATTATGCATACAGCCTCACAGCTGAGAACACAGCTCACAGTATATGCAACTTAAGACTGATACCTAAGTCTGCTTACATTCTCATGTACTACCAAACCAATGTAAACCCTGCACTAACACTTATTGGAAAGGTAGAAGACTGTCCATGTTACATGAAAGCTGTACGGACATCAAGCCAGAATTTCCAACACTGTCCTGAAATTGCATGTTTCTATCTAAATTTTTCCCTTGAGACACTTCTGCCTCTTTCAACAGTGTCCACAGGGCTGGCCAAGTTTCTGGCACCTGAGTCATCACTGAACATATCACTGACATCCACACAGAGAACCTGAAAGTAGCCTCAGACCTCTCAGACTCTGTCATACTGGTGGTGGAATAGTCAGTCAGCCTCCAATATGCTGAGAAACCCAAGTTGCACATGATTAAATGACAAGAGTAATTTCTTAATAGTTATTTGTCTTACAAAAGTAAGACAAAGTACATTTTGAGATGCCAGCGGGGAGCAAGTCCCCTGGGTTTGGCAGGCAGGGCCAAACACAGAGCAAGAGCCAGTCTTCAGCTGTTCAGACTTTGTATTTTAAACAGACACAGAAGGAGAAAGACAAAGTGGACAAAGGCTCACAACAAGGCAGGACAGAACTGCACATAGCGCCTGGAGCTTCCTACTACTCACTTCTGTCTGCCCTGAGACCATTAAAACAAAGAAGAAAGGTAAAGGCCTGGGACTCTCTATTGCCCTGAGAGGCTGTTAGAAGCCTAACACTATGCGGTTATCTCCTTCTTTTTTCCTCCTTCTCTCTATCATGATATATATTGTGAAAAACAATTATGAATAATCTTTCTGAGAAAGCACTTGTTTTGCATCTTAGAAAGCATTAAACATCTGCCTCAGTTCATGCTTTTTCAAGTATGTCTAAGCCCATTTCTGCCTTTGAGTCTAGGCACTGCAATCAAATTAAGCATTTGTTCAAGTGCTATCCTTGATAAAGATGCCAAAAGTTCATGTAGGGAGGAACAAGGGGGAAAGAAAACCATAGTATAGCTTTGCCTCTGAAAAATAACAGAGGAAACTGCACAGTGTGAATTCCATGAGGAGCTTGTTACGCCTTCAGAAATTAGAACATGTCCAAGCTAAACACTACAGAAGAGGAAGGATATTCAAAGGCAACTCAACAAAAGTGCTTTTCTTTCAAAACACATGGGGTTATATGGCTTTTTGGTCTCAGTAATGCCTCATGCCCTGGCCATGTGGCAGAGGGAAAAGCAAAAACCTAGTCCAGCTAAGTTGTGACTTAGGAAAGCAGTAGCAGCAATTCTTGCAACATTAGATTTAGGGCAGTTTTTCAGTGACCATGAATCCTACAGATCCCCCTGCATCTGTGGGAATGAGGACACACAGATTTTAAGAATGGAAAAAGTCAAACAACAGCAAGTAAGAGATAGAAAAATACATGTACATCTTCTCTTCAGTTTTCATTTTCAGTGGTTTACATCCTGCTTCTTTCCTCAATAATTCTAATACTGGCTCAGTCCGAATTATTAGCAGAGCAGAATTTCACCCTTGTGTCATTTGTTGGGGGTTTTTTCCCCCCATCAGTCTGGTCTCACTGCCACCTTTATTTTGCAGGCTACTGCAGTCTGGACTTTTATATATATTTTGCTCTCCTCACACATGCGAAAATCAAATGATCTTGTGACACCAGTTATTAATTTCCTTCTACATCCAATTTTTAAAGACATGGCTTCCCTGAAGTCACTTCCTAAGAGGCAGGGGTATGTTTCCTATGCAAGCCATGCTTAAGATTATAGTTCAAAAAAGCTAGGAGAGAAATCTATGATTCTGTGAAAAGAAAAACCTGTGAAAAACCTTCTGTGTTGAGTATCCATAACCAGAAGTTGGTCTGGTGATAAGACTATTAGGATAAAGCAGCTCTAAAACACATTTAACGTAATTAGACCGATCTTTTCCTCTCTTTCCTAAGCCTCAAATCCAGCAAAGCATTTAGGCAGGTGCTTAGCTTTGAGCTAATTACATTCTTCTCACACCAAGTCTACCTGCACTCTCAAAATTAAGTGCTTTGCTGGAGAAGAACCTATTGCATAAATGAATATATTACAGATCAACAAAACCAGCTGGCATAACACGACATTGGACTACAGTAAAATAATTCAGTCCTCTAAGTCAAAATGCAGGAAGACTTAGAAGTTATTGAGCTAGCAATGGAGAAAAGTTCTTTAGAATAGGGAACATGCTTAAATAAACATATGACTATTGCTTAGCACACTATATAAACTGAAATGGGTCTGCTGGGCATATGGAGGAGGAGGGTGAAGATGGCAAAAATCACCTGGTTGTTAAAGAGGTGGTGAAGCAAGCAAGCAGATGGCATTGACAAGAGAGAGCAGACTGAGAAATTGGAGAAAAATGCTGTTAACATGCAATGCCAAGCTAGCTTAAAATTAAAAACATTAAAGTGAGAATTGTTTTATTCCTTCTAAGCAAATTACACCATTGGTGTAATAAATAAAATTAATTGTTTTATCATATATAAAATACCTTCAAGTCTTAAAGATATCTCAAAAATTTCTTGATTTAATAAATACTTTAATTGAGTAATTATTTTCTCAACTTCGCCTGAAACAATCATTTGTCACGACTAATAAAAATGTTTGATTACCTTTTATGTTTATTTAGCAAGCAGATTTATTGTTGATGAAAGGTGACTGAAGCACTCTGGAAACGCTCAGTCTGCAGTGGTGCTGGACTCTCCAGGCTGCCTTCTCAGCAAAGCTCAACCCTCTCTACTGGTACAGTCCCTACTCCATCACTGACCTCTCTGCTGAAACTGCCAGCAAATGTGTCAATCACTGCCCAGGTTGATGGATCTTGACAGAAACAATTACCTGCTAGGATATGGACTGCCAGAAATGCAGGTGGAAACCTTCTGGTTTCCACTGGGTGAATTTTGAGATGAGACTCTAAGTACCCCGAGGGCCAACTTACAAACAAATCCTTGTTTAAAAAAAACAGCAACCAACCAAAAAAAATATCCAAACAAGCAAATAAACAAAAGAAAAAACCCCAGCACCAATCCCCCCCACCCCCGCCACCGAACACAGACAAATGAAAACCAGAACACCATAAAAACACCGACCCCAAAACAAACCCCCTCACATAAACACTTGACTTATAAATTAAACATTGAACAGACACAAGTGGATAATGCACTAATGGAAAAATAAGCCCTGTCAAAAAGGCTGCTAATTGAATTCTGGTAATGCTGCAAGCTAATGCAGCTCGAGTCACAGGATAAACAACTCCTACTACACTTACAAATGCTGAAAACAACACTGTTCCTATGGCATGTGTCACTCATCTAGTTTCTATGTTTCTGTTGTAAACAGCTATTTTTATGTCGTATTCTAAAAATATATGTTAAGGTCACCGAGTTACAACAAACATTTTTGTTTCCCAGACATAAAATTAACTTATAAAATAACTGGTTCTCTGGTTCTGCTTACGAAGCCAGCGTCACTAAAACACTGCTGCAAAATCAGTCATTAAACACTGGGAAACAGATAACAAAGGAGTGAGGTATTTGTACCCAGTAACTCCAGAGGCTGCAAGATATCTAAGAGGTCTCATAGGGCTGCTTGGATGCTCAGAAGAGGAAAATACTCTCCATAGAAAGTAACTCAGTGTCTGCTGCAATAGTTCATGTTATGCATCTCCCTCCACAGACTACAGAATCTCTAGAGAAAATGACCTCCAACTTGTCTAAATCATGCCTTCAGGATGGCATGATTCTGGGGGACACGTCTGGTCACCTTCAAGAAGGATAACAGAACAAGGGGAAACTAGGAAGTCCCCCTTTTAAGGGTTTCTAAGATATGATACTCCTGCCACCAGGCAATGTGCTTGGTCTCAGAAATATTATGAGTTCTTTGTGTACCACACAGGTGCAGCATGCAAATGACTCATAAATGTAAGGGCTAACAAACCCATGACACCAACACTTCAAGACAATACAGCAGGAGGGGGCAGAAGTCACCGCCTCCACCTCACTCACTTCAAAAGCCATGAAAATTCTCAGAAACATCATAAATAAGAAAAACTTAAAGTAGGTTGACATGGAAGATATTTACCAAGTTAGTTAAATAATCATTAGTGAGCCAGTAAGAGGAGTTGGTCTGCACTAGAAAGAATCTCAAAGAACGGGACAGTTCCACAGTCTGACACCATCAGCAGTACAGGGGTAATGTGCCTTTTTACATGAGTATAAGTTATTAGTAAACCATAAATATCTTTCAGATTTTATTAGTCAGATTGCACACCTGATCTGACCCTTTCAGAGCCATATTTGAACCCACTACTGCTGTACAAACTAAACCACAGACAATATTAACAAAAAAGTGAATAAAAATAAAGTGAAGGTCTAAAAATTGTGACTGGAGGGAGCAGAATTACATAAAACTATGTTACAAAGTATAAGTACCACACAAATGAGCTGTCACATTCATGGCTGATTAAAAAGCAGCCTATTACGGATCTATGAATGAAATGCAGTGTGGGAGCAAAGTATTATTTGCAATAATACATCTTACCATGAGCTAAAAAATACCAGGCTAACAGTGCATCAAATCAGAGTATGATAATGTTTAAGCACGTGGGAAATTACGGCAGAATTCAACTACCATAACTCAACACTGGTTGGAAGAGTCTAGGGCAACCTGATCTAGTGGGTGACATCCCTGCCCACGGCAGGGGAGTTGGAACTAGGTGATCTTTAAGGTCCATTTCAACTCAAACCATTCTATGATTCTATGACCTCAAAGAGAATTAGGGCTCATAAAATCTTCAGCCCTTTCTAAAGACACAGGTAAGAAAGTTGATAATTTGAAGTGATTAGTTTCTTGTAGAAACCTCATTTCACAGGCAGTGCCTGCAACTGTCCAGCCTGTTCTGAAACACAGCTAATGCATGGATTCAGCATTTGGAATTGATATGCCATCAGTATTTCAGTGCTGGATCTTTCTTACTGGTTAGAGGCAGCTAATAAAAAATAAAGAGCTTTAGTGTGGGGCCCACAGAATTTGAGTCTCAGTGTTCACCACTGCTCAGGGGAACTCTTAAGGAATACCTCATAAAATACTGCCTTGCTCAAACCTTGTTGAGCTGATAATGAAGAAGAAACTATAGGAGATGACATCATCAGATTTTTTGAGAGTTATTAAACTTAACTTGGCCTATCATTAGCTTCCAAAACATTTCCAATTCTTTATTGCTGTTTTAGACCTTGTGAAATTCATGGAGTCAGAAATATAAAGTAATTACTGGTTTATGCACTGTAAAGGCTGACCCTAACTAGAAGAGTGCTTTACACAGCTGGAGTCTTCTCAGCTGTTGAAGATCAGCATCACAGAAATTATAGGAAAAGAAGCCCCTGGTTTTTATTTTTCACTAGTTTTATAGAAATCAATAATAACTTCTATTTTAACCACCCAAAAAAGCTATGCTTTCAAATGAGTGGAGCCCATACAGAGTATCGTTCAGAAATCCATTCTTATCTCTATAAACAACAATTTACTTGTAATAGCTTTATGACAAACTGACTGTAAAAAAACTTACCCAGAATTGTACAGAACTATCTTTTCTACTCTAGCCATGATCTTCAACCTCAACCTGCAGTTGAAAAGGGGTGGGGGGAGCACCATGGGAAATTGTTTTGTGTGCTACTTCCCTTCTGAGAGCACTATGACAAACAAGCACCTAAGACACAGAGTAGCACATTCACTTGATTTTTCTGAAGGGTCTCCCAGTCCCACAGAACAATTTTAGGGATCCACGACGGAGAAAAGTTGCAAATTGCTGCATTTGAGCTTTTAAAAACACTTTACTTCTTTTCAGTTCTTAATTTGCTTTTAAAGTTACAGATACAAAAAACCCCTATAAAATATGCATGCCAAACTGTCTACATAACTGAGAAATTAAATTACAAAATTAATAACATTTTGTTGGAATGACTCTGAGCTCACAGGTCTTTGATCTGCAGACAATCTCAAGTCTCACCAAAGTTGATGATGCTTAAATATTTCACTTTGAAGATAAGCTGAGTGAAAGGAGCAATTAAATGTTTCTTCATGCACTTTATGCACCTGCAAGTAGTGGAAGTAACTACTAAAGTCCATGAAAAAAATTAAACAGAAATTTAGCCTTGTAGCTTGAGAGGTCTCCTAAATGCTGGCAAAAAGCAAAAGAAAACGAAACAAAATAACAACACAAAACAAACAAACAAAAACCAAACAAAACCACAACCAAACAAAAAAAAAACAAACAAAAAAAACCCAAACCCAACCAGAAACAAATAGTTAAATTACTTCTTCTGGGTTCACAGAAAAAGGACTTTAGATCAAACAGTTGTCTGACTCTTCAGATCAAATTTTCCTCCTGATAGAATGAGTCAAAGGTCCCTGAATATAAGCTAACTGCTTGGGCAAAAAAGATGCACCAAGACCCTATATGGGACGCTCACCCTTTTTGAAACCTGTTATTATAGTAGTGTACACCTTATGCTAAGAAAAGGACACAAACATTTGTTCCTATCATAAACTGTCAGGACTGACTTTTTCCTTGTGCACAGGAAAAGCTGTGTTCAGGAAAAAAAAATAAACCATAGAACTATAGAATTGTTTGAGTTGGAAAAGACCTTTAAAGGCCATCCAGCCCAACCCCCCCTGCAATGAGCAGGGACATCATCAACTGGATCAGGATGTTCAGAGCCCCGTCCAACCTGACCTTAAATGTTAGCAGGGATGGGGCCTCTACCACCTCTCTGGGCAAACTGTGCCAGAATTTTATCACACTCACCATAAAAAAGGTATTTCTGATACGGACCCTCTTTCAAGATAAACCCACTTGCCCCTGAACTATCACAGCAGGTCCTGCTAAAACACCTGTCCCCATCTGTTTATAACCCCTTTAAGTGTTGTGAGGCCACAATAAGGTCTCCCCAGAGCCTTCTCTCTTCTTCAGGTTGAACAAAATGTCCATTTTCATGAGAATATCCTGCAAATACAGCCCAGGTACTGATGAGGAATCTGATAAAGGAATATTTTCACACAGTTCTTAATCTTTGGTGCTGAGCAATCAAAATGAAGCATCTTCAGCAAAAAGATGGCAAACAGAGCAAGAGAATCAGTCTCAGGTTTTAGTGTCAAGAAAGAGACTGCACTGAAACTACAGAAGGGGCATTTTGACAAGGAACTTGACTGCCTATAAGCCCAAAAAGGTCTCAACTTATAAATGTAATTATAACTTCTAAAGAAACAAAAGTCTCTTACTAGCCATTTTAGAAACTCTATTCATATATGTCATATCATTCTAATCTAAAATTAGCCGTGAGAAAGAATCCAGTGGTCTACATCTGAAGCAACTATCTGGCATAGTAATGGGAAAACATTTCTGGACTTGCTAGAGGAGTTCTATCTCAGCCCAATGACTGTGTAAGAATCATGATGAAAGTATGACAACAAAAAATATATGCAGTTTAGAAGCTTCCTGCCTAAAACATAGTATCTCTTGTGCTGAGTAAAGCAAAGACTCATTGATTTTTAATTTTCATTTCCAAAATGTGTCTGTCTGCTGCCACTGCCCAATGTCCTAAAGAAACAAGTGGTAAACAAAATTTCTCCATGCGCTTTCAGATTTGCAAAAGGCTTGGACTTCTTACAAATCTGAGGGCAATGGCACCAGTCTAGTCTACCAACTCAAAGTAACTTTACTGTGAGGCCCTATTTCCACAAAAGACAACCAAATAAAGAGTCTGAGAGCTCAAAATGCTCCCTCAGAGACAAAAAAACCTGACAATGCAACAACCTGCCATAACCAAAAGCTCAAAAGCACATCAGCTGAAAAGCAGCCAGACACAGATGTCTGATGACTGTTCAGCAAGAGGAATATTATGAATACCTTCGCACAGTATCTTGAACTAATTCATCTGTACATGAAAACATGTGCATAAGCACACATTCTGCTGTGGTGAGAGACACTTTTGAAGTCCACTGGCCCTCTGAATAAGTCATGCCCCAATAACATCTATTTCTTGGATTGCACGAAGTGGTAGAAATCCCCTTTCAAATATTTGTGGGTTGTCCTTTACTTACAAAAGCACTGTGTCCTGTGCAGATTCAAAGAAGAGAATTGACACAGTTTTGATTGCACCTGTTGCCTAACTTGGGAATAAGACAAAAATTTTAACATACATACAAAAATATCATCCATTACTCAGATAGCTATAGCTATAGATTTTGAACCTTTACCTTTTAAGAATTTTAAATTCAAACAACAGCACCAAACCACGGTTTGGGGGGGGGCAGGGGAGGGAAAAGTAAAAATAGTCACACATACTTGCTGAAGGGAAAGAAAGGCTAAATTCTCACTTACACAGAAGTCCCTTCATACAACTGTGGAAGGATAAAAAGGCTTTCAAAGCAGATGTAAATTACACTCAAGCGGCCTTTAAAGCTCCATTTTCACTCGGGCTAGTTTAAAGCTACTTTGATGCCAATTAGAGTCCAACCTGAATTGTTTATGTGGCATTGGTGTAGAGCTGAGAATGCAGTTGATAGTTAGGAGTGGAAGTATTCAGACCCTAATGTTGAACTTTTTCTGCAAGACCGTTTAACTCAGATTTACAAAAGGAAAGGATGATAAAGTACTTTCCTTGTAAATAGTTCAGAACCCCAAAGAACAGTTGCAGATAAACTAAGTACCATCTGGCACACATCATCACTTTTTTTTCCTTTCTTTTTCCTTTCCACTCATTTTATTTTTAAGCCAAGACAAGAACAATTAATGTCATTTTCAGGAGTGATGTGGTAGAAGAAAATGTCTCTGATGAAGTGAGAACACAAACCAGGGAAGACTTTGGCTGACTAATGCAGCCAGTTTATCAATGGAGTGGCACTACTTTGGCAGAAAGAGAATTCTAGGTAAAATAATTAAGCAATGGTTTATTTTTAATTAAAAAAAAAAAAAAAGAGGACAGCCAAAAAAAAAAGAACATTGTGGACCACACTGTTCCTCCCTCTTCCCTGACTTTGTGGACCATTACCATCACAGGCACTCTTAGCATACTCCTTGAGGTTTCTGCCACTGCAACCTGGCTGCAGTTCCTTTGCCTGGCAATATCCAAGTAACTCTTCCTAAAGCTAGAGCTTCACAATAGGACTAAATCATCTGAAAGTCAGTTCAAGAATATTTTTTTCTAGCCAGAGGCTTCAGTGGGTGAAGTGACTGCCACTCTTATATGACCGTGAGCAACCTCCGTCAGAAACAAAAAACAGGAGCAAAATAAGTTGCAAGGTTACCCACAGCTTCTGCTTGAAAACAGGTGCTCTGGTTCAGACAACACATTCCTTACCCCTACTTCTTCCAGAGGGGAAAAGGATAATGGCAGTGGCCATCTGGAGAGAAATGTTTCTCTGTTTTCATCTATTACTCATTCAGATGCCCACATCTGCCAGATATCTCCCTCCCAGCTGCCCACTGACCCCTCAGGCTGCTTGGATATGATGAAAGGTGGGGTGTAGGCACCTTTTAAAGGTTTTGCCCAGAGAGGACTTGCCTCAGCCCTAGAGATGTGCTTTCACAAAATGCTTCCTCTTGCTTACGGGTACCTTGGGTCTGCATCAATACCAGACTCTGCTGAGAAGCAAATGGAACAAACCCAGAGCAGAGCCACAAATATACCGTTGGCTCAGCTGGCCACAGAAATACTTTCAAAATACTATCCAGGAGGGCTTTCTTCCCAAAGTGGCTAATTAATCAAAGAAATACCTGCAGTGCAGGTATTACACCCCACTGTACTGTCTTTGAATTGTTCAGAGGAAGTGTTCCAAGACATCTCAGTTTGTTACTAGGTAAAGGCTGCAACATCACCCATACAGCTTCTCAGCTCTCTCTTTTGAAGGTATCTGGTGCTCAAAAGAACAATTAATTTATTTTTATTTTTTCAATTCTACCAGCACTTAGATTTTTGGGTTCATTCATAGCACCCTGCTCATCATTTTATTCAGTGTGGCAGGATGCTTCAAAACTCTTGAGAACATCCCTTTGCAGATTATGACTAGCAAAACTAGTGAACAGCGGCTACACAAAGAAGAAAGAAGGTTAAGACAGTGAAGCCTGTGTTCCCACAGGCCACCAGGAGCAACAGGAGTATTATCCATTCTTGCGTTATTTTCTGAGGCTCCTACAACTATCTTCCTCCTTGCACAGGTTTAGACTTCCTCTCTTTAATGGAGCAGACAGCACTGGAGCAAATACCACAGTGCAGAGGACATTCTGCCTTCAAGGCAGGAGCAGACATTGCACAGAAGAGCATTTTCCTGTATGGGATGGAGCTGCCACTGCCTTCCATTCACACACTTGATCACTCTCTTCCTTATAATTCATATGGCAGCTCTCTCCACCCAGAGGGACATCTAGAGAGAGAATTAAACCTCTCACCTCAAACTTCCAGTTTGAACCTGGGCCAAGTAATTGCTGTGGAAATTTTTTTCTAAGAGAGGCTAATTTGGACATCATCAATGCACTTCTGGCTCTACACAAATCCCTTCTAAGTGCAGGATATCCAGGCTGGATACTAAGTATCAGCATGGAGCCACCACCCATCCCTTACCTCAATCTCTTGAATAATATTATTATTATTTTGCAATAACTAGCTGTCTCCAAAATTTCTCCATTGAATATATTCTCCTCTTGTCTTAATTTCTCACTTGTACCCTATCCTCATGAATTTTGAATCTATTGCGCCAGGAAAAAAACAAATCCTGAGTTTAATCACAGAACTTATGCAAACAAAGCAAAAAGCCCAGTTTCACGGGTTTACAGAGAAATGAGAAAGAGATCACTCACATAAATATTTGAAACCTCTTGTCTCCAGATCAGAATGCAACTCAGATGCATAAGGATTAAGCTCTGGTTGACTGCTACTTGAGGTGCATTAGTATAGCTACTTAAAACTGAGTTAATTCCATCAAAGGCAAAGTTCTTCTGTTTGAAGTTAGACAAACAAGTATTGAGCAGCATCAGCTCCCAGTTACCATTAGATGAATAGCATGCCAATGTCCCTATACCGCTAATAGCAACACTCAAGACCTTGCTGGTATTTTTTTCAGAATACCTGAAATGGAAATGGAACTCACTGTACTCTTTTTAAGACCATTTCCATCAATTGCTTACATCATGATGAAGAAGAGCCAACTCGATCACACACGGTAGGCCGAAGATAATGTAAAATATACTGTTATTTAGTACATTAGCACTGGAAATTTTGTAGGCAGATTTCTACAGGGTGGCTGTGAAAAGGAGCAGGTAGGGCACAGTCTAGTGTACATGCAAGACACAGTGCAGCACTGAAAGGTGCTGGATGAAGGACAATTCACCTAACAATGATGAGACAGTGACTGTGTACTAGCCAGGAAACACATTAGAAGTCTGATTCCCCTCACAGTACCATACCTGCTCTAGAAACAATGGATGAGATAACCTCCAACAGTTTCAGACCTGAGCATATGACCAGGACTTTTATATAGTGAAAATACAGCAGGTGGTACCATTAACTAACAGATTACTTGCTTGGCTCTCCCTCATGGCATCCACCAGGGTATCTGTGGCCCTGACACTTGCCCATTGTTGAGTCTCAGCTAATCCCAACACCCAAAGAACACCATTGTCTTCCAAGGCTGCAGGGCATGTAACTGTAGCAGGACCTGTGAGACTGAACAGGTAGCTTCTCCATGTCATTCTTCAGTCATCCCTCCAATCCCCTGTCTAAACTATTCTGCTATGGGATTTACTTGGCTTGTATCATTTCGTCAATCAGTTGGAGAATCTGAGGTTAGAGGCTTTGTCTGCTCCTTTTGTGTTTCATTTGTTTGGTTGGGGCTTTTTTAATTAAAAAAAATAAATAAATAAAAATAAGATGATAGCTTTCACTCTTTACTTACCTATCTCCTAACTAGGAGAACAAAGACAAAGAACAAAGACACAAAACTTTTAAAATCTCTAAGAGGTTTTGGACATTCTTTCTTCTGAAGTCTAGCATTTTCTAGCAGTCCTGTTTCCCTTTCTGTGCCAATTAAAATGGCTCTGCTTTGTAAATGATAAGGGTGCCTTTAACACGTGTCCACAACAAGGAGCATTGTGTGCTGTTACAATTGTTCAATAGATGCCCAGTCTCAGACAGATGGTGCTTTATCCTCACCCACTTTTCAAGACAGCACAATGCATTGTCCCGTCAGGGATTAATGGAAGTGCCACTCACATTAGATGCTAATTCTGGTAGCAAGTCTGTTAGTACACTACAGATGCTACAGCTACTGCTTGCAACCAGTGCTTGAAGCAGGCAGTCCTCACTGGAGGTGATTCAGGACATTCAGAAACCGAAGTGAGGAAAACAACACAAGAATCTATGCAGAATGCAACATCACAGTGGATGGAAAAGAGACATCTAAAAAAGCAAGACAAAGATGATGGAAAGAAGAAATAAAAACATGGAGAAATAGTAGAAGAAAAAAAGAGGACTGAATATTAAAGTAGACAAAACAAAGATCAGGAACCAACTGGAAGGTTAGAATTAAAGATCCAACACAACAGAGGAAGTGCCTTTCTCAGTAATGATCAACATCATGTCATCAGAAAATCAGCATTGGAATGGTGTCCCATAGCAGGAAGAGGAGCTGTAAGACAGGACACAGAGTGATACCAGTGAAGGTACGTTATTCTGCAGTTGGATCTTGAACCATTGTGTACCCCAGAGCATTACTGCCTCATAAAACTGCATAAGTGTTTGACATATTGAAGAGGCACACAGCACTGATTATTAATGAAAATAGAAGTCTCAAAACTGATGGGACAGGACACATACTCCAAGAACAATACACCAGGAGACGTCTGCATAAACACTATAAAAGACAGGCAATTCAGAGATAATTTAGCTCTCATGGGTCCTCTCTTTTTTGTTTAGGTAAGAGATTTGAGATTTAAGACTAATTTGAGACGCTTCCACACATGCAGTCTCAGTGGACTGACAAGCATCTAGGCTCTAAAAAAGCTTATGCTAGAGCCCTTATATCAGATTTTTCTTCTAATACTGTGCTCATCTACCACATCATTAATTATGGTTTAATTACCATGGTCTGTATGTCGCGCAGTGGAAGAAAGGAAATCCAAGTATTGGTCCTCTCTTTCTGAAAAGTCACTGGAACATGGGAAATCTTTTGTGTTTGAGAGAATCTCCTACACATCCTACACGGATGACAAGTCTAGTTAGATACTCCATGGTCACAAAAAATCTAATAACTAGCAGTACATGTCACTAATCGGTCAAGGGAACATAGGCCTTTCACTCTGCATTTAAGAGAAGGTTTCTTATGTGAGAAAAGGAAGAAAGGGAAGGAAGAGGCTATTCAGAGATGTTGATCAAACCTGAAAAGCCAGACCCTGGTAGCAGATGGTAGATGGCAAACAGGAAGGTTTTGTCAAAAAAATTGATTAGTATAAAAATAGTGGAAAGAAAGAAAGCATTATGAAAGCAGGAAATACTAAACTTTAAAGATACTCAAAGAAATATATATACACTGTCTGTTGTTCCATTAACAGATAAAAATGACACAACAGAGTAAATTCAAGGGAAATGAAAAAGCAAGAGCAGGCTATCACTAACAAGCTTATGCACTGAAATACAGCTTGAATCCAGACCCTGAAATAGTATATTAGACCATAATGATTTCAGCTTTCCTCTGAGGGTTGGAGACATGAGGTACGTTGTTAACTTCTCACAAGTCTCCTGTACTATAGTCATGGTTAACGACCTATTTAACAGGAAAACTCCATCTGCTTCAAAAAATCAATGAGCTTCAAATCATAGGAGGCTGGCTACACCAGGAAATTAAACCTGTATACTTTTGCCAGTCTCATATTCTTACTTGTCAGATGATCCATTGCTATCAGACACTAGAAATGGAATAAATGAGCTACATGTATCTTTGGTCTTACATGTTTGTCTATTTTTATGGCTTTTTTTTATTACTTTCTTTACTAAGAAAGGACTTGTCAAGGAGATGGAAGAGAATTTATTAATGACAATATGTTTGACAGCCACTATAATGGACTAAAAAAGCTCCTGGCTGGAGCCAAGGCTAATTTAGGTTGATACCTAACTAGTCACTCCACATTCCAAGTTAACATAGTTCAGTGACACACTTCCAGGCTCAGATCTCCTTACATCTCCATTTGCAACAGTCCTTACTATTCCCATCTGAACCTTTCTTGAATAATACTTATTACATTGGCCAGAAAACTTGCAAATTGTGTGACGGCATACAAATTGAATGCCAGAAGAAAATATATATTTATTTCTTTTTAGGCCTTAAATAGTATTCCCAGTTTAGAGTTACATGATGAACTTTCTCCTTGCAGTCAGTCTCCCTTTTTTTCCCCTCCCTTCCTTATGTAACTCTTGCCAGTGCAATTACCACCCCCCTCACAGTATGTGTGTTGATTTCAGTACCAATGCAACATACTTTAATGTACTGTATAAGGGATATTTATAGCACCTAGCTCTAAGAACCTAAGTTGGTCAAGTTATTAATGAGCTAATTACCCAAAACTTCCTCTTGAGTCCATAGGTGATAGTCTCCTTCTGTGCATGCATATTACCATAACCTGCAACACTTGCTACTTAAGCTGTAAGATTTTTACACATAGAGGCTCCTAGCTGCACTAAATTCCATGCTGTCCTACCAAACTCACTTTACTGGTAACACAAGATAATGTGTGTTCAAGACTTTAAAGCACAACAGACTCTCAGCCACAAAGATGCGGTCCTGTAAGAGTTATAAAAGATGCACTTATCTTTACAAAAAAAATACATCTTCTTTTAAGCCCACACGTCATTTTCCATAGGTGAAACCCTATACAGTTGGGTGAATAAATTGTAAATGCTTGCAATTGTTCCATTTGATTAAGCAAGACTGATTTCACAAATAACAGTGGCTTAACTTCTGTCAGTCCCAACTAAATCAACTAAATGATCAAGCGCTTAATGTCTAGGGGTGAGCAAAGTTTGATCAAGATCAAAGTTTCATTTTTACAAAGTCATTTTTCTCAACCATGAAGGTGTTAAAACATAGCTTAGTAGCTTTCTTTGGTGTCATTTTTAATATGCAATTAGTATGAATAAAACAGATCTTACCTTGATCTTCTGAAGACACTGGTGACCTGGAACAAAAAAAACAAAATCCAGTCAATCTTTGGTAAAAAAAGGCACAAATAAAGTTCAGTCTCAGTGTGAGCAATGGGATCTGGACTAATTTGAAGTTTTTATTCTTTATTTCTTAGAAGAGAGCACTGAAAGGCATATGGGGAAAAAAAAAAAAAAAGAGCAGAAAAGGCCAGAGACCTAATCTAGCAGCAGGTTCTGCAGGCCACAGTGACCATATGGAGTCATGTCCACGAGGACTGATGCCAAGAGTGTCTGTAGATACTTGGCAAGAAACTCACCTACTATTGTCACTGCCAGGAGAAAACCTCCCAACTAGGGGTGGTCAAGGAAATTACATCTCAGCAGGAACTCACACTCCCTACAGTGGCCTTTTTTTTTTTAACCCCTAAGTCAGTGTAGTGGCTAGCATAAAACACTAGTCATAATTAATAACAGTTCGTGTCATCTTCACAAAAGCAACACAACAGATAGAAAAATAAAAAAAATGTCTGGACAGATGTAAGTACAGAAACGTATCAGCAGCAAGACAAGTTACAGGATACCCTAACCAGTGGATAATCCTCTGATAATACTCCAAGAGAGTGAAGGGTTTTAAAACATGAGGGACCTCTCAGTGCCCCTGCTGATAAACAGAAGAACCGCATTGAATTCCAGAGATTTGTGTCACAGTTCTCATCACTCAGGATCACATTTCTCATGGTTTTGGTCACCAACCACAATAAAGGAACATAAAGATGTTTAAGTACCGACCCTCCATTTTTCCTTTTGCTGCAGTAGCCTGGCTTAGCAAAACTGGGCCTAACTGTACAGATGAATCTGGGATATACCTTCATTATTTAGACCAGACTGACAGTATGCAGTACTGGACCATTGCCTCAGCACTTCCCCAGCACAGATTTCAGTTCCATACATAGCCTTCCCATCCAGGTAACAATGAGTTTGTTTCTGCAGTGAATGGAGGAACCCATGCTTCCTTTCCAAGATATTTAATTTTACAGCAATGTACAAAAATAACAAATTACAAAAGATTTAAAAATGTTAGTGTTGCCAACAAACAGATCAAAGCTGACATAAGAAAAGCAGACGCAGAGGGGTGAAGGGAAAAGGAGGAACAAAGTGGAAAAGAGCACATGTATATTTAACTGACTCAGCAGGGGCTGAGGGCTGGAGGGGGGAAGAGAAGGGTTAGAAACCATGGGTTGGAGGAATAAAGAAGCTGAGGAAGGAGTTGTGATCTCATTTCATAACAAGGGTCTGAAAATGAAGGTTGAAAGATTACAGAACATCAGAAGCAGATATGCAAATATCTAGATAGATGCAAACAGAAAAAATGGAAAGAAAATAAGGAAACTTTCCTGACAAAGTACGAATTTTTTTTTGTTTTAAAAAAGAGAAAGATTTGCAAATATGGAGAGGAAAGATTTACAGCACAGCTGGAGCAATGGTCACTGTGAAAGGAAAAAATTTGATTGCCTAATTGAGATTCTGACTGCACAAGAAGCCAATGTGTCTGTATGGATCAGAATTAATTAGTCCTCTACAGCCATTAAAGTCTCTGATTGCTGCTGAACATCCTAGGCATGCATCCTGCTCTGCTGCCAACCAGGCCAGCTCTGCCTGGTTTAGACATGTCTGTGGAAATACAGCAGGAGTGCAGGTAACCAGAGGATTTAGCACCCATAACTAGGACTGTCCCACCACTTTGACCAGTTAGTTACAGACCTTTGTCCACAACCTCTAGCAGAAGCCCTTCTGAAGATCAAAACTCGACACACGGTGTTTCCTACAAGGTTAAACAGTGCAGAATGGATCATAACAAAAGATGGAAATTTTTAGGTACTTAAAAATATTTTTACATGCAGGAGTCATGCCAGGTTCCTTCTCTAACATATCTAACATAACTCTCCACCCCTTGCTAATGCAGCATGGCACAGCATCAGCAGAATTTATTCCTTTGTTTTGTTTCTTAATTGCACAGTTTCATCACCTTTCAGATCTTTATTTGAAATAACAAAATAAACAATACATATTATCCTATAATTTGACTCTTCTTTATACTTCGTAAAACAGATGTCATTAGTTCCTTAAAGCATCAACAACACAAAAGACAATATTAAAACACCACTGCCTTTTCAACTAAAACATTGATTGAAAGGAAGGATGAAAAATATATTTATGCACATTTAGTGTGCCTAAAATTAATATCTATTTCTTCAAAATATTACTGCAATGTTGCTTAGTTGCGTGCCTTGAACACAATGTTTGATGCTACTATCAGTGTTTTCAGTTGAAAGGATTCACCAAGCATCTTTTGGAACCACTTAGCCTGGCATCCTGAGAAAATAAGGTTTATAAAACCACAGCATCTTGGTGTGTATGTATGGACCTCCCTAATAAACCCTGAACTTGTTGGCTCATCGTTAACAGAGGGGTTAGAGAGTCAATTCCTGCTTTCACGAGGAAACACAATAGCATAAGCTCAAACTTCCTGATGTAGCAGCAAAGCCACAAAGAGAGGTTTTGAATATCTCAGCCACAGGAAAAGCCTCAAGGAGAGCTTCCACCATCGGAGGAACCAAATGTTCAACCCCAATAAACTAGGCTTTATTTGCTCCACTACAGACCTGAAGTATTTTGGCAAAGAGTGAGGAGGACTTTCAACATCCTCCTACAGTTCCAGGCCATACAATTTAGCAAGGGGGAGGCTTTCCTAACTGCTCAAATATTGGCTTAACTACACTAAGGGGACTCTTGCTCACAGCTATAATGGAAGGAAGTGAGACTGCTGAGAAGTCCACACCAATAGCATTGGGCATTTTATGCATTGACTAGTCTACCCCATGCTCATGACAGGCTCTAAGGGAGGAAAGAAAGAAAGTGTAATGACCTGCTCCAAACCACATACACTCACTCCACAGTCACAGGGGGCTTTCCCAACAGGAAAAAAAAAAATCCAGTGGATGCTCATATTTCCGGTCACACATCTTTCTCTCAGGTCTGTAAGAAGTGTGAGAGATGTACTGTGGCAGCACTGGTCACCAGACAGGGAGGATTCTCAGCTGCTAACATCCACATCTATCTACTGCCTGTCAGCTACCCTCCCAGTACGAGTCTAGCTGTGTCTTTTACTGTCATAAAGAAGCAAGTTATCATTCTCACAACTTTCATACCTTAAAAAAATAAGAGACAAGTCACAGATACTTCAGAGAAACTAATATACTGTCAAGATCTGTGATCTCACCTGGGTCAAAACACTTCGCCAAATGACATCTTGAAGAGATTTTCATTTGGTTAAACAAATCAGAAAAAATATTTGGGCAAAAGTTCAGGCCCTGCAATATCCTGTTCTTGGTATCAACTGTTAGTTTTTCTGGTTTTAGCTTGGTGTAAAATTAACTTGTAGAAAGAAAGGCTTACCATCTCCCCAAGAGTAGAGACAGGTCAGATTGTCTGTGACTGGCTACATTTCCAGATTCAAGAAATTCAATTAGCTCTTCTACCAACAATGATATTTTCTCATGCACAAATGAGACAGGGAAGCCAGATTTCTCATATTTTCATTGAAGGCATTAATCTGACCTTCCTCCTGCTCTGGTTTAATGAACAGCTATCATTGTAGTGGAGAGTTAAAGCAAAGACAAATATTTCTGTGATAGGGAAAGGGGAGCAGAAGGGAGGAGGAAGAAAAGCTTGTTAACACCTCTGTTGGCTTTCAGTGCTGTCATAGCCTTCCTTTCTTATGGGTCTTGCAGTAGTGTTCTCCTGTTGCAGAGTGGCAAACTGTACTCAGTGAGATACCAGAACTTTCAAGGGGAAGCTGTGCATTGTCTGTTCCACCACTCCCTACACAAGCAAAGCAACACCCTTTGAGCATGACACAAAATGCCCAATCATCTCCTAGAAAATGAGGTACTCTTATTTAGAAATGCATAAATAACCCATAATAATAATGTAAAAAGACCCTAACCATACACACACCAGATACATCCAGCAAATTGGAAGAGTTACAAAACTGAAGGCACAAGACATGCCCATCTAAAACTGCCCCAGGCTTCAAAATTAATGGTCCAATCCAATGCTCACAATCCAACGCTGACATTTTTCCACTCACTCTTACAGCATTTGGATGAATTGCTGGAAAAATCTAATCCTCAGTATAGCCAAGGCAGCCTTCTCTATCATACAAGCCTTCCCCAAACAGCCAAACACAATCAGCTGCTTCCAAGTGCACTCTCCAATGTGCAAGCACTAGATTTGTTCAGCATGAAATGGGTAGAACAGGAAATGTTTATTTCTAAGGAGGTGAGCACAGAGACTGTTACAATTTTGAGCCTCTGAGGCTTAGCAACCTAGAGATATACAGCCAGTCTTCAGCAGATGAGTTCTAACAAAATTTCAGCAAATGGGTACATTATTCATGAAGACAAAAGCCTCTGGAGAAACAAACTCAGAGCTGATGTAAAGCAGCTATTTTAATCAATAAATCTGTGGCAAAACCCATCTGCACCACATGGGTTTTAAAACCAGCCATTTAATATTTAAGGGCCAAATAACAATCTCTGTGCAGCAATTCTGTGGGTTTTATAAACATTCACCTTTTTTCCTGCTTAAGCAATGTATTTCTGCAAACTTTCTAATTCAGTCCAACAACAGCTGTCTATGATGAGGAGAGAGGAAGAGCTGTCAGATTAAACCCATTCCTTCTCATTTTACACGTACATCTCTTCAGAATCAAAAGTGGCATCCCTCTTGGGATTTATTCACATATTCCCTGATTGCAAATGAAGAAAATTTTTAGCACGTTAAGCATTTTTAAAATAAAGGTGAGGAAACCCTCTCATTCAGCAGTCTGTATCAATGCCTCTGGGATTATGAGTCCCCTGCAGACCCAGTTGCAGACAGTGTATCACATTTTACTGGTAGAAAAGCAGAACTGCTTGCTTTCCTGGTCCCTGACCAGATGATGCTCAGTCTGGGCATGACCATTTACTGCCATGGCCTGAAGAAAAAGAAAACCCTAAGAATTACTCGGAGCTTCCTCACACTCAGAGTGTGAGGAAACTCAGAGTGACCATCACGGGCTGGAGAAATACAGCAAGCTAGCAAATTCAAGAAAGGCAAATGCAAAGCCCTGCACCTCCAAAGGAATAAACCCGTGCAGGCTGGGAAGTCTAACAGCTAAAAAGAGCTTTTCAGAAAAGGACGCATGATGTTAGCAGAGTACAAGTTGAACATACATCAGCAGAGTTTCCTGTGTCAGCAAAGGCTGTAATTGCAAAAGCACAGCCATAAGGTGGATGCAAGTCCCTCTACTCAGTGCTTGTGAGACTTTAGAACAAGACAGACATTGGCAAACCCGACTGAGTTTCACAAAGGGCTGCAGAGATGGTGAGGGCATGTGAGGAGAGATATATGAGGAGAGGTTGGGGGAGCTGGGTTCATTCAGTGAGAAGAAAAAGTTGAGGGAAAACCTAATTACTGACTTGAACTACTTAATGGGAAGGTATAAAGGAAACAGAGAAGAAAGAAGAGAAGCAATATGGGAAATTCAGATTGGATGTTAGGAAAAAAAATATACTATATGGATGGCCAAACAGAGGAAGAGTGTGTGCAGAGAAATTATTGAATCTGCAGTTTTTGCAGATATTCAAAACTCATCTGGATAAGGTTCTGAACAACTGTTTTGAAGGAGGATTTGTACTAGATGACCTTCAGGGGTCCTTCCCAACCCAATTTTTTCTGCAATTCTTTGAGTCTCTCTACAAAGCTTTTGTTAGGAACTATTCCACTTTTCCACTTTTCCTGTCATTCTTTCCTCTCAAACATTTCTCATAAACACTAGCCATACTGTCTCATACACATGGGAAAATGCTGACCAGCAATGCTCCCTGAATCTAAGAAATTCTGTTAATGTTATTTATTTTTTTGCAGTAATCTGTTCAGACATATGCTGTAACCTGCAACAACACTCTGGAGAGGCCATTTTTTTCTAATTCTACTAAAGGCAAAGATTTGGCCTTTAAGCCAAGTTACAGGCCTCTCTGTAACTTCCTTGGGCAGTCTCAGTCTCTACCTGCACTCAGGCTGTTCACAAGCACTCCAACGTACAGAATATAACTTGGTGCTTCTTCGGGAAACCAGGGCAGCTCAGATCTATTACTTGCTGGGTCTTAGGCATGTCTGTGTCCCTTTTGTTGCCACATGTCTTTTCTCATTACTATCTAACTCTTCATCTCTTACCATTTCTCTGTCCACTGTGAAATGCTTCAATGAAGGCTTGGAACACCACAATGCAGCTATACCTGAAGTTGTACTGACACCCAGAGGAGCTGTCTGGGAATTGCTTTTTAACAAGGGAATAAAAGTTTTTGATGTACAATCAGGTACAAACCCAAACATGTTTAAGGTTAATTTAAAAGGGAGGGGGGCGAGGGAAAGAAAGGAGAGAGAAATGTTCTAACACATTCATCTTCAATAAGAAAATTCTACCTCAAAACATGACCTGAGCAAGATGGCTCATTATTTACTTGAAAAAGAAGGTATTTCCAGAGGAGCAGCATGATCACTCCAGGGTGACCACAGTTTGTTTGGTTTTGGTTTTTGGTTTGGTTTCTTGTTTTAAATACGTGGCCTTTCTTTCTCTTATCATCACATGACACCAAAGTATCTCAGCAAAATGCAAAACTTCTTTGAAATGCTATTCTTCCTTTTCTAGATCTGAATTACATCTTCAAAATCCTCCCTGACAATATCTTGATGAGCTTGGGTGTCAAAGGCAAAGGAAAGGCAGTAGCTGATGTGCCTCTAACCCTAAAAGAAAGCAAGATCTAGCCACACTATGTAATGCTTTGGTGAAACAACAAACTGGCTGTCAAGACACTGGATGTTGTTTGACAGAGATCATTATTAAGGACACCTGGAACACAAACTAAAGGGGTGAGGTTTATGCACTTCCTTGACATTCTACATGAAAATAAAAAAATACGTATTAGGCGCAATTAGGTAACAAAACATCTGGCCTCTTTCCTCAGCAAAGAATCCATGGACTTTTTCCAGGTAAATATCAACACAAATGTCGTTTTGCTATGACTTTCATTTTTTATTTAACCCAGAGAAAGAAATTATTTTACTAATCACAACACCATGACAGCCACAATGCAAGCACATCAGATATAATCTGGTTCATAAGACACACCTCCACTTGGCCCTCAGGCTTAGACAGAGGTGAAGCACATCAGCTGCTTGGTATCTTGAGGTACTACCCCAATAATCTTAGGTCCCTTTGGGTTTCTAAACAATCTAGAAGAGGATTTAAGAGGCCTGTTTGTTACAACAATGCAAACTAGTCACTTTTGATAAATAGCTTTTAGTTCCTAAAACACAAGAATCTCTCAGAAACAAACTCTTGCAGTTATGTTTAAAACTAAGTGGCCTGATTTTCACAAAGTTCAAAGCACTAAGAAACCCTCTTGTAATCTTTAAAAAAAAAAAGACCCAAAAATTAAAAATATCACCTTAATTAATATGCATAATACACATGTCCTAGGCAGAGCAGAACTGTTAAGCCATTTACACTCCTTCTGTAGACTAATTTATGGAGAATAAAACTTCAAATGGGAGTTTCAGATACTGTTTTGTGCTGCACTTTTAGATGCTTGGCACAGAAACAGGAATCTAGGAGTCAGGGTTACACTGGCTCCAAGCCACCTCTGTCTCTCTGATTTCTGCTCTTGGCATAATTTAGCCAGGTCCATCTGTCCCTGCTTGCCCATGGGCATCAACACGTCCAGGAACCTCAGCAAGGCTATGTGTTATGGCCCCACTCCTCATGTATTTCCCTCCCTTGCACACACCTCTGTGCCAGCACTGCTAAACACTCTGTCTCAGCTACAGAGACAAAGCTGTGGGGTTTAGTGCTCCTTTCCTAGAGCAGAGGAGCAGCAGACAAGCAAGGACAATTTGGAATGCTTTTAAGCTGGCAGAAGTTTCTCCTCTCACCCAAGAAGTCCTTTGGTGGACATCTTAAGAAGACACTCTACCTTCTACACCCTGAAATATAAACCTGCAGCCAGGGGGTTAGGACACTCACCCCAGACATGGAACAACAAGGGCAGCTCCGTGCAGAGCAGCCATGCCAAGACATACAACCCAGGAAACATGCTCCCTCAGCAGTTGCCAAGTGAATCAGAGAATCTCTCCCCAACCCAAGAACACTAAACTCAACCCATGTTCACAGGTACTTTCTGTTTCAAGCAGTGTTTTCCAGAAGACATAAACCTCTTTCATGAACACCTCCACCAAGCAAAACCAGCTCACCAGTGAATTTTTCAAGTACCCCCAGTGCAAAATGTCACTTTTCGTTTCATGAGTCAGGTGAAGGCTCATGTCAGAATATTGTTCCCAGTCTCACCCATACACTCTAAAATTTGCAAGCCTACATTATTAAATTGCAACCTTCAAAAGATGACCTATTTTCCTGTAGTTATCCTTTGTCTTTTGCTTTTTGTTGCATGGTATTTTTGACACTTCTCAGTTTTCAGCCACAGATGAAATACAAGCATGAAGATATCTGAAGAATTTGAGAAAATTAGCAAAGGTTTGACTTTTTTGAGTTTAACACTGTCAACTCAGGCAAAGTAGTACTTCTGCGTGATAGTTAGGAGCAGTTATTTTACCAAACTATATTTCTATTCTCTTTGCAAGCCTGTTAAAACAGAACTTAGGAATATGAACAAGGTATTAAAAAACGCCGTCTGAATGCATATTATGAGATGTCCAAGTGTGAAAGCTTGAACACACTGCTTTGTCCAATGTGTGTGTAACATATGTACAGGACTGTATTTCGTACCAGGGCTCTGAAGCTTACTAGTTTTGGCTTTGATAAGACAGCTTGGTACTGAGTGAGAACACATTAAGAACCACTCTCCTCTCTGAGCAGATGGCAGCTCCTTATGGCAGGGACAGAGCACATGGACACAGGCTTGCTATTCCTGTGCAATGCTCAGAAAACTAGGAATGGGATGTTTGGGTTTTGGTTTTTGTTGTTTGGTTTTTTTCTTATTTCAGCTCTTACGAATAAGTAACAAGGACACAGAAATACAGATATACATATTATCTAAAACTACAAAGTACACTACTTTTCCAAATTTTTTTGGACTGTAAATCTGCCATGCTGGAGAATATTCACCCTGTATTTATAACAGTGCTTAAAATATGCCCAGAAGAATACATACTTCCATTCTGTCAGTCATCCTTTATCACCCTAGTAAATCCATCCAGCCCCTCTTCCAGTGCCTTAATGTCACTGGGGACCATAGGTCTGCTCTTTCCACTCCATAAAGCTGGAGAGAGGAATATTCACATTCTACAGTGGCATCATCAGATTTACCCTCTTCTACGCTTCTCCTGCCCTGTGCAGTTACCACATGTCCAGTGCTTGCAGGAAAGCAGTAGGCCCTAAAGATCAAACTATTTTCTTTTACTCAGACAAACAGAAAACAAGATTACAGGAAACTACCTTCTTGATATATTCCTGTCTTCCTTGCTGTAAAGCTGTTTTACTTCTCAGTGAAGATTCCGCTTTGCAAGCCAAGGGCTAAAGTAAGCAAGCAAGGATGGAAGCCAATGGGAAAAAAGGATAGAGTTGTAACAAAAAATAAGAAAAGAGAGTCTACTGCTTCAGTCCTGGCTATCAGCCAGAGAGTGGAAAGCAGATATATCACTGTTACAGTACAGCACTTCAGGAAAACCAAGACAGCCAGCTATGTGTACTCTGTCAACATAATCTTTTTATCTATTAAATGCACCCCAAATTAAAAAAACAAACAAACAAACAAACAAAAAAAGTAAAAACAAAAACTTACATTCCATGTGTAAAACTCATTGCCACCCCTTTATCTACTAGAACTATTCAGAAAACATATTCAAACTAGGTGGCAGTTGAGTTTTTCCCACTAAATAAGATGGTTCCTTTGTCAAGTACGTGTGTATTCTGTTGCTTGAAGTTGCCCGAAGGAGAAGGGGAGAGCTGTATTGTTTGCATTTCCCTTTTGGAAAGTGGGATGTCAGTCTAGAGGCAAGATCTCTCTAAAGATACAAATTTGTAGTCTCATGGTGTGTGAGAGTGTTTTGCATGTCACTGTCTGCCAAAATAATTTGCCACCAGGGTGAATTTCCTCAGCTGTTCATCAGGTGTTGAGGTGTCACAAAAGTCATTAAGAGCCCTCACGCTGAAGGCTCAGGGGCAGGTGGGTGTGAAAAGAGGAAGCTAAAATCCCACCCAATTCACTCTGGGGAGCTAAATGCTGAATAATAAAATTAATTGGTTATAAGTACCAATGAGAATAAAAACATCTTCCAGGATACAGTACAGAATGTACTCTATTTCCACCACATATTGAAGGGGCAGATACATAAACCACCTCATCAGATGCGCCGACTGCTATTAAAACCCCTTAGTAATTAGGCACCTCAACAGCAAATGCTGAAGACTTTTCTTGAAGAGAAAGACACTCTTTGCATTGTATTCACATATACAAATAAGGCCAAAGACATGCAAATCTGAACCAAATCCTGATTTCTTTCTTTCCCAATTATGGTTAACAAGAGCAGAAGCAAAAGTCAGGGTCTTAAAGCTCAGTATTACTGGAATAGGGGTTGTCAGGATGATGTACAAGTACCAAATACTAGTGACTGTTGCAAAAATTTTAATAAGTAAAACCCACAAATTTTCTACACTCCAGTTCTCTCTAGATAATGCCAGAATCTGGCAGTAGTGACATAAAAATTCTACTAATTAAAACAGGAAAAGGTGATTAAATAAGGGTTTGCCTGTATTCAGTTACTTACAGGTGGCACTGCAAGTTGCTGCAAGTTCGTGCTGAATAGTTCCCAGAACCCTCTGATTCTCACTGATTGCAGAGGTCCCTCAGGTCTGGTGGGTACAATCACCATAGGGCCGTGCCTCACCCCCTGACCAAACAGGGACTGTACATGGCAACACTTTCTCTAGTCCTGCTTTTGTACCTTCAGACAAAACAGCAAAATGCCAGGATCTCTGCCTGCCTGGAACCACACCTGAGATGTTACCAACATGACTCAAGTAATGCAAAGCCTCTTGAATCCTGATTTGAGGACATCTGCTCTCATGTTTACCTCACTCAGGATAATTAGACATGGCCAGGAGTCCCATCTTCTTGTCATGACAGGGATGAATGTCACTAGAACTAGAAACATTGCTTGGGGGAGGTGGACATGGATTAAATGAAAGGTGGGAGAGGCTCAAAACTAACTTGTGAATTAATGTTTGTCCAGGTAAAGGTTTTAATTCCAGGCACATGACAGATCTTTTGACAAATTTGTATGTATGCAGCATCTGCAGCTGTACTTGGTGTTGCTGTATTATAAGCAGCTCCAGAGGAGAAATAAAGATTCCTCTAGAAAAATTGTGAAAGCTCAGATTAGCTTCCAAATAGTAACAGATACCAGCAATGGCAGCTGTCCATGCAGAAACTTTTGAAAGCCCACAGGCTGCAAAGCAGCACAGGGCATGAAGCAAGACTTTTGTTCGTTGATATGGAAAGAATATGAATTTCACTGGGAATTATTTCTGTCTGCAATGCCACAGATTGTTCTTGTATTCAGTGATTATACCACAAAATAAAAATAACTATCCTGGTTTAGAGTAGCTCATTACTGAACTGGCTATGCAGAAAAAATAAGAGATTCAATCTATTATTGGAACTATTTGACTTAAAAATAGTTTCTCAGGGAAAATACACTCCTTTTTGTCAACCAAGGTCCACAATTTTTAAGAGCCTTCTTATTGTTTGTCAGGCGGAAATTTTTTTTGTGGATGGCAAGAAGCTTCAAAGAAATTATTTAAATATACCCAAAAATCTGTGAGAGTTTCATTGTTTCATTTAAAGGAATGAGAAAGGGCAGGAACCAATTTTTTCAGAACCACAGGCACATATTTTCAAGGTAGAATTCCAAAGGAAATCAACAATTGCTGCTTTTTTCCCCATTCAAAATCTCCGAAACCAATGAAGGTGGCTAAAAATTGGAAGTATATGAAGGCAATATTCACAACTGGACCATAAAATATATGNAGAACTTGCTTTCCCTTCAAACAATTTCTTATCCATTTGCTATATTCTTATAATTTTTTTTCTTTGCTTTCTTCAAAGTACTTTCCCTTTTTAACCCATGTTTACCTTTTCCTGACTCATTCTCAATCCTCTTTGAATCACTTTTCCTCTTCGTTGAGCCTACATCTTCCTTTTTACTAACACCCCTTTTTTGACATCCCTTTGCTAGCAAGAGGCAGAGAGTTGCTTTAGGCAAATCTTTCTCACGCTCCACTTTCAGGTAGTGAGAATGATGCCTTGCAAGCTATTTGTAAAAGTATTACGATAACAGAAGAGAAAGAAAAGGGAGAGTTCAGCAAAAACAGACACTGTGCTCTGTTATGGCCTAGTTCTATCATAAAGACTACACAGGAGTGTACAGTAAAGGTGAGATGGTGATCTATGCCTTCACTAATATAAGATTTGTTTGAAAGCAATCAGTACTCATGGAGCCTCATCTAGGCAATGGAAAATAATTTGTACAGGTGTACAAGTTCCTGGTTAAAACATACACGATTAACTGTTATGGCTTAATGTTATAAATGCAGTTTGCACTAAATCTGAACCTGAAAATTAATTCAGATTTTGCTATCAAAAACACCAGGTCAGACTGCTCTGCCTACTGAAGAGCTGATGCTCAGTTTTCCAGTGAAAGAGTTTTGGGGAAAAGCCTTGGATTTATCAAGTCTTTACCGACCTTTGACATTTTAAAGATTGACTATCACTAGGTACCTCCTGCCTTGCATGTTCTGAGTCATCTCTTTATATTTTCTAAATTTTCACTAAATGAGAGTTCCTTCTCCTTTGTACATTCAAAGTTGTATACCTGATGCTCTTCTCATTTTGTACTACACAAAGATTTCTCTTTAAAAAAATACCCTAAACCTCCTTGTAACATCTGCACTGTCACACTGATTTCCTGGGCAATGATGTGATTCTTGTGGTTGAGTTAAAACACTTGGCATTTAGCCTTTTTCTTCTTCCCTCTGAGGAACTAGGTTATTATTGCCTCATAAAGCAATGCCTGCATGGTATTACTAGCTAATTAATGTCTACTTAGTGTAAAGGGCTGCAACCATCTTCCAGCACCTACAGGCATTTTTTCTTCCTCTCCCTGACAAGACCAGATGGCATTCTGGCCAACCTTCACCCACCCTTCACGAGCCATGCACTCGATTCAGCCAATGCAGCTAGCAGCTTTGGAAATACATTACCATCACAGCTGGACAGCTGCTAGAAACATGCTTGTTACTGCCCCAAACAATAAGAAAATTAATGGCTTCAATTAAAAAACATAGATTAAACCTCTACCAAGGTATAGACACCTTTTCATCTTTGTATGCTGTTGTGTTTTTTATTTTATTTCACTTTCCAGCTCTCAACACATAATAGGGTGACAAACATAACCAACAAGAGAAATATATTGCCAACAACAAATGCTTACAGCAGGCCATGAGGTCATCCACAACTCACGGCACCATTTTATCATAGGATAAAATCAGGATGAGCCCACTCAAAGGAAGGGTCCAGTTACATGTTTCGGTGGAGTCAGACCAGAATATTTAGTTTTTTTAAGAACAAATACCTCTAGTCCAAATACACTCTCTTCCTATTGTGTTTTTTAATGCACGATTCACACTAATTGATGAGCCTATTAAACTACAATCTGTCCCAGCTCCTGGTTATTGCATCGAAACACTGTTTCATGTCCTGTCCACTCCATACATCAGTTACACATCAAAGAGCTATCAAAAAAAGGAACAAAACACGAAATACCATTAATCAAAAGCCAGTTGAAAATAACTTGAAGCTCAGTTAATTGAAAACAAAAGCACAATTTCTGTCTCAGAAATAACCCTGCCTCAAAACCATTATATCCAAATTACAGTTTGACATAATAGCTTGTGATCAAAAGCAACACCAAACATTATAATTATTTTCAGATCACATATTCTCTTCTCTGCTTCCATTTACTGAAATAATTTAAGGGATCTTTCTATTTGCATACTTTGACTTTTTAGCTACATTCCTCACTTGTCAGAAATAATTACTTCATCTCAAAGAGGTTTTATATATATAAATATGCATATACACACATATTTATATATGTGTGTATATAGTGATGACAGATGCACTCAAAGCAGCCTGCAGCTATATTATGACCAGCTGTGGTTTAATCTGTTCCTAACACCTGAAGACTTTCTCTCCCAACTGTTTAGGAGAAAAACGACCACTGAGAAAACATTCCCCGTGAGTCAACTATGACACTTTTTCTCACACCAAGTCCCCTGTCACTTGCCCTAGGCTATAGGACAATGTACTTTGACTTGGAAATGCTGTACAGTATTTCAGACTAGATGTAAAATACTGGATGCTGATGATTCTTAAAAGATCCATCAGGGCTCCACGTACAGGAGGAATTGTCCCCTCTGTTCTCTGCCGTACTCTTCTTTAGAAATTTTGCTACAATCCTTCTCTCAAGTTTTATTTGAAAAATAATTTCTGAAGGGACAAATCTTTGTTAAGAACCTGTGAGCCACTTCAGCTACCAAAACATAACAGTGCTCTCTAAAGCACTTCTTTTTTTGCTTTAAAGTGCCAGCTTAGAAAGACTATTTTAGGTTGCAAATTCAAACATTCAACAGTTGGTAAATGTCAGAGCTCATGTCACCCGAGCATCGTACTCCCCCCCGTTGCATTAAATGTCATGACAACCTTAAATCACATTGCCACCCTTCCCTTTCTTCTGCTGGATTCTTGCCTCAGTATTTAACTAGAGACCTGCCTGATATCCTTCTGTATATGCAGTGCACAGCCTCAAGATTTATTTATTCCACAATACCATGACTGCACAGAATGCAAAATGATTCATTTCCTCCTAAGGATCTCTGACAGCATCTCCCCAAGTTTCTTGTGGCCATGAAATTTACCCTCACCCTGTTCCTCTAAGGTGAGGTTGCAATATTATCTGTATTCTGCAGGTGGGAAAGCAGGCACAAACTTTCCATTAATTTTAGTATTATAACCTAAGGCAACAGAAAGCCTGTTTCTTGGTTTCCAGCCCTTCACTCTCTTTCAAATGCTCCTTGTACTGGCCTCCCAGGAACCAAAGTTACTTCATAGTGGACATGCATAACAGGGCATTTGCAAAAAGTTTATTGTAAATCTTCATCGTTCAGAAATCCTGTCAGGGATGTTGAGCAGAGAAGCCAGTCCCAGAGCAGCATTCAAGTGCCTTAACTGTAATAATATCTTTCTTTCTCCACCACGATCCCCTGACTATACTACATACCTTCCATTTTGGCAGCAAATGAGGCAATGTCTAAACATAGTTCAGAGCTTGCCCACCTGTGTAATGAATAATCTGCATAAACCTAGAATTCCAGATTCTGGAGAGAAAAAGCCACAGACCCTTTCTATGTGCTCCTAGACGGTCTCACTATTCCCTTACCTACAGGCACCCCATGTCCTCTTCCTTTTCATTATTCCCATTCTGATTTCCAGACACCTGCACATCCTCTGCGCTCCCAGCTCCCATCCTCTAACCCAGTTCCCCAACTTCCGGCACATACTCCCTTTTTTGCTTCTAATGCTTTGGCTCTCTCCTTGTTCCTTCACACACCTTTTTCCTGACCCATCTCCATTTGACCATGACTGCTGCATCCCTTTTCTCCTTACTACTGGAGATCAGCTGGTGAGCAGCTCAGCCCCCCTTCCCTCAGCCCTGTGGGCAGGCCTGCAACCTGAATTAAGCACAGTGGGGCATAACTCCTCTGTGAGCATGTACAGACAGAAACTTTTGAAAGCAAAACTCTGGAATCTGAGGTGTCTCCAAAGGGCATGAACAATCTCATCAGCAGGGCAAACTCAGGGGTAATTTTCAAGACAGAAAAAGGCATCTCCCTGGTATTATGATGGCATTTTACTAAATGTCAAGCCTCCAAAACTTCATTCCAATGAAGTTCATTCCACTACCAGCACTAAAACGTCTCAGGAAACAACCGCTGGATTTATTTATTTGAAAGAAGGTAATTTAAAGGAGTACATTTCCCACGAATTTTGTCTTCATAAAGAGCTGACTTTTTGGTTCAAGTTTTTAGTAAAAGAAAAGTTTTTACTAAAAGAAATAGAAACAGTCAAATTCAGCCAAAACAATCAAAGTTTAAAAAAGCTGTAAAGAAAACAATTCCTTATAGTAGGCAGTGAGAGATACACTTTACTCTGGGCAATGAGGCTGACTTTTCTTGTACTTAATAAATCTACCACACATAATTGTTACAGCTAAGCAAACATCTCCTTTCATGCTGATGTAACCAAAATCATTCCTCCTACCAATCAGAAATTAGTCCACATGTTTTCACCATCTCTCCACACTGTCTAAAAGCGTCCAAGGATCACCTTTCTCACAGCTTTGTCAGCTCCAAATTTTGGGGCCTGTCACTCCAGTCTGTGGAACAGTGAACCTGAATTTCACCATTCTTCACATTGCAAAGAGCACCAAGAACTAATCCAGAATCCCTCAGGGCAATAAGAGAACAGCAGGGGTGTGTTTCCTGGCAGTACCACATAGATCACCCTTTCTTAGCATGATATCTCTTTCTCCTGACTGCAGTTTCCAGTTTGTAGCCACATGGCTACACAATCTCCGATCCACACTGCACCTGTCCTGGAAATGTAGGCTCTGCCTGCCTTGTAGGCACCTTGCAGCCCCCTTCCAGGCAGAAAGAAAATCTGAAACAAGGACTAACTTTTCTATACTAAGTTTTAAAACCTGCCCATAGTGATGTCCATATAGTAAAACTAGAAACATAAATCAGAAGTGATGTATAGAATTATACATTGGTACTTTGGGGGGAAGGAGGAACAATCCCAAGAGACTGGAATCTTTTTAAGCCACCAACACAGTTCTGACAGGTGCTTCCCATCTAAACTTTGATAGTGATTATAGAACTACTGATGGTTCTGAAAATCTAAAGTGAAATAACCAAAAAGTTAAGAACCACTTCTAAAACAGGCAAGCAGAATAAGAGATGTTTTTATACAAATCTGAAGAGAGTAAATAGGATACGGTGGTAGAAGTCTTCATGGGGGAATTATCAGTAAGAAAACCAATGTTTAGCCATCCTCCATGGTTCAAGATTATATGAAAACTATTGCCTATATCTTTGACAACAAGCAGCAGTTCTAGAGGTTTCTGCTTTATCACATTGTATCAGAGCTACACTGAGGCTGAATGCCTCAGTCTTTCTCCCAAACAGTTGCCAACAACATTTCCTTAGCTGGAACTTCAGGCACTCAAAATAACATATTTTCTTTTGGGTCCTTGGTTCTAGATTAATTAAGAGTTCAGGGTGCCACAGAGGGAGAAGCAAAGGCAAGAACATGTAATAGTGGAGAAAGAGAAAGAACAGAGGGGAGGAGCAAAAGAGGTAGCAAGAGAACTTCTGTAATTTCGGCATGTCAGCACAATACATCATGCTTAAAGGAGACACCAGGAGCTGTCTGTGATGACAGTGACAGTGCATCATCAAGCAGAGAAATGCAGAGGGCTCTTACTGCAGCATATGTGTCTGGCTGGCGTCCTTTTGTTTGTCAGGTACCTCGTAGTGGGGGGAGATTTTGCCGAGGCCACTGTCACTCAGCATCCTCTTTCGCACAGCAGGGTTCCACCGATCTGATATTCTGGGGATATAAGGAAGAGAAAAGCATTCACCCCTCAGAAATTAGCTGCATACTCCACTCTGAAGCCATCTTATGCTTACTGGTTCCCAGCATTTTTCAGCCCATAGCAAGTTTAAATTGATTAAATCACTATGAATATGAGACTGTTCCTAAAGATGAATAGAAGCATTTCTGGTCTGTTGAAAGGATGATAAGAAACAGATACTTCACCATCATGCTTAAACATAAAGGGCTTCAGGGCCTTATACAGTGGTATCAGAGCCCTAACCACACAGAGAAAGAGTTTGTAACTCAGTCATTAGAGATTTATGGCAAGGTATATAGTCAAGTGGTATCTTGACCTCTAGAAGAGTTAAAAGGTGCCAAAGTCTATTAGCCCTGCTGTGTGCTCCAGGATGCCTAATGGAGTAGATGTAGATTATGCTACCGTCCTTCTGTCATGACCATGGTTGGATTTGTTCCTGTCCTTGGCTCCCCATCTAATATCTGCCCTTCCACATCTCCCAGTCCTTCAAAAAAGGGGACCATTAAGAGATGCTTATCTCTAATACAATTGTGAGACTTCAGCTTTCAGCAGTACTCACCCAGAGGCCTGCTCCACTACCAGATCAGGCATTCCTGGTGGCGTCCCCACCTGCTGTGACATTACCATCTCTGGGTCCAGAATAAAAATCTCGTCCTGCGAAATTTCCGTCACAAAGTGCAAATGTTCCTGTTGGAGTGATACAAGCAACAAATAATGAACCTGCAGCATCACTGATCTCTCAGAGCACCCAGCTGCCCTAGAGCCAACTGGCTGCACATTAGGGTCTCTGAAGAACATTCAGGGGACTCTGTGTATTTAAGTGCATACTTATACAAACACATTAAAACCAATGCCATAGGAGTCACTGATAAATATTTAATTGACTTCAAGCCAAACAAGATTTTCAATGAGCAAGCTTCACACCCACAGCAACACTTAAAAGGCTGCTACTCAATAACTCCACATCATTCTGATGAAAACTACAGGCCTACCCAAAAAGCTGAGGTTTGCATTTCGAAATGAGGATCAACACCCAAGGTCTCTCATTCAGTGACGGCTGACAGAACTTTTCATTGTTTGGGGGTACTCTTCCAGACCTCTACTGCTTGTACATTCTTGTTTCACATCTCCATTAACAAAGCTTTCTTTCTTAGTCCTTCCTTTCAGTTACTGATGCTGAAGGCTCATTGTCCTTCAAAAAAAACCACTGAGTGGGAGCAGGCCTGTCTATGTAGGCAAACATGCAGGACACTCTCCACTGTTTGTGTGCTGGGACCATCACACAGTAATGACCTTTTCCCCACAGAGACACAGGATGGAAGAGTAGGAGAGAAAGATCACCATCTATACACTGTCAAGTATTAAAGAGATACAGAATAAGCCAAACGGGATCAGAATGCATAGTTTAACCTGCATCTTCTTCACCCGTGCCTTCCAAATGTTGAAGTACAACATGTAAACAAAGATGTACGACATGTGTGTAAAGAAGTCCCATGGTGGCTACATGCAGACACTGAACCTGGAAACTCTGAGCTAAAGTCACAGCTCCTGCTGCTTGAACTAAAGCACCAGCTGCTTTTACTAAGAAACGGTAATACATTCATGTGATTCAGAATCAGCTTACACAGTTCTCAGGGGGACCAGAAATAAATGACCACTGTGTGAAATCAACAATTTGCACTTAATGCTAAGCCACTAATTGGTCTGTTCTGGCTACAAATCAGAAACACCAAAAGCCCTGTAAAATTCTCATTGTTTTCTAGAAAACATATTCAGATTGTCAAATCTCTACCACAGGTTTGAATCCAGCAGAGCTACCTTTGTTTTGGGAATATTTGATGCAGCTCTGTTCCTAATACTCAAATTGTAACATCACCTTAACTTTCACAGCTACTTCATGGCAGACACATTCACAGCATAAAGGCTTCTCGTGTCTAAAAGCATCAGTGAAAAGATAAACAAGAATACACTGGTGCCACGCAGATGCCCTTACTAAGATGACGAGGATGAAAAGTGCAGAAAATTCTGATCTTTATATCAAATTGGTAGCAAACAGAAGGGCAGATGGTCAGCAGACACAAGATGTCATTGAAGCAATGTGAATTACATCAACTAAAAAATGGTCCAGAATATTTTCTCCATTTCTCACGGCATGTCAGTAACGTTTTGGAATATACAGGAAGAAAGGTAGATAATTCATTTTAAGCTGCATTTGACATAACTTTAAAAAAACCCCAAAATCTAAAGAAATTATAATTGAATAAAGATTTACCTGAGATCTGTCAATGCGGTAAAAACGATCAGCAGAAGTTGCTGCAAGACAGAGAAACAACAAAGCCGTTGTGAAGGAAACAGTCTGAGCAGAACTGCATGGCCAAAACAGGCTGTTTTGACCAATACCACATAAGACAACCCCTGTGTCAGTCAAGTGGCCCCACAAGAACATAATCTAATTAATTCATTGTGTCCATATAAGTGACGTCTCTCAGGGATCAGTACTGGGACCAAAACTGTTCAACATCTTTGTCAGCAACATAGACAGTGAGAGTGAGTGCACCCTCAGCAAGTTCAGTGATGACACCAAGGTGGGTGGTGTAGTTGGCATGCTGGAGGGAAGGGATACCATCCAGAGGGTCCTTGACGCACTTGAGAGGTGGGGTCATGTGAACCTCATGAAGTTCAACAAAGCGAAGTGCAAGGTCTTGCACCTGGGTCATGGTTTGGGTGGAGAAGTGATTCAGAGCAGCAGCCCTACAGAGAAACCCTACAGAGAGGAACTTGTAGGTAATGGCTGATGAAAAACTCAACATGAACCAGTAGTTTGCACTCAGCCCAGAAAGCCAACTGTGTGCTGGGCTGCATCAAAAGGAGCATGGCCAGCAGGTCAAAGGAGGTGGTTCTTCCCCTCTACTCTGCTCACGTGAGACCCTGTCTGGACCGCTGCATACAGTTGTAGTGTCCCCAACACAAGAAGGACATGGAACTGTTGGAGCAAGTCCAGAGGAAGGCCATAAAGTTGATAAGAGGACTGGAACACCTCCCTTATGAAGACAGGCTGAGAAAGTTGGGGCTGTTCAGCCTGGAGAAGAGAAGGTTGCGTGGAGACCTCATAATAACTTTCCAGTATCTGTAGGGGGCCTACAGGGAAGCCAGAGGGAGACCCTTCACTAGAAACTGCAGCAATAGAACAAGGGGTAATGGGTACAAACTGAAAGAGGGAAAATTCAGGATAGATATTTGGAAGAAACTCTTTACTGTGGAGTGGTGAGATACTGGAACAGGTTGCCCAGGGATACTGGGGATGCCCCAACCCTGGTAGTGTTCAAAGCCACACTGGATAAGGTCTTGAGCAACCTGGGCTAGTGGGAGGTGTCCCTGCACATGACAGGGAGGGTTGGGACTAGATGATATTTAAGGTCCCTTCCAACCGTAAATATTCCATGATTCTATGACATTCCTATCCCATTAAATGGTAAAATTAAAAGTGAGGTTTAATGAAACAGTAGTCACTGAAAATATTAATTGGAAATAAATATTTTTTAAAATGTATTAAATGGATTTCAGGCTTATAATAAGAATTGATTACATTAAAATTTGTGACAGAAGAAGCTCCATTGTTTCTAGGAGAGCATGGCAAGCATATAATTAAATTGATGAGTCTAATAGGATTAATTCAAATTTTGAATCTAAAGAACAATACCGTGCTTGGAAGCTCTTTGAAAATCAAATACATGGTCACAGATATTCACTCTGAATTAACAATATATTCAAGGAAAATTTATGCTATTCATGAAAAACACATGAAAACAGGGGAGAATCACTAAATAAAGCACATATGAATTTGCCACTGTCAAATAATTTATATTGCTAAACTGAAAAGTATTTTATTATCTACAATGTGCTTCATCAGATGCACATTTTTTTTGTATCTACTTTGTATTTTGTTTGGTGAGTGAAATCAGGTCCATTCACTCTGGAGTTTTGACACAAGAGTACAGTGATATAGCATTGTAGGCTTTGGCACTGCAAGAGAATATCAAATACTAAAGACAAAATCTAAATGCATCTACCCAGCCAACTTTCTCCAAAAACCAAACAGATTCTCAACATGTCTATTATCAATTTCCCTCATGAGAGACAAGGAAGAGTGATTAGAAATTGCCAAGGAGAATTTGTTTTTGTTTAGAATATTAAAAATTTAAGCCTCTCCACACTGAAGCTTTTGTAAAAGCAGATGCCATCCATTTCAGCTGCTAATTCCTATGCTCTGGAGCCTGATGTAAAGCCCAGATAAGTCATCTGCTTCGACAAAGTCTGGGTCAAATACAAGCGCAGCTCTCCTGGGAATTACGTGAAGTGCAGCATTACAAGGAAAGGAAGGTGCATTTCCATCACCTACAGTGCCTAAAGACTACAGAACTCATAGAGAAACCAAAGTGCAGAACACAGCCTTGCCAGAAGCAGCACATTGCCACAACCAGCTGCACTCTGAGTTCAGGCATTGCTGTGCACTAAGTCTCTTCATCACAGCAGAGACCCTTATAAACCCAACTAACCTCCCCTAGGGAAGCATGTCTCCTTGGGGTGAAAAAGCTACAGTAGACATTTTGATTGCTAGATGAAGGGCCCACTTCACTTTTTAGAGGGGAAAGGGGATCACTCAGCTCCTGTTTTACCTGCTCAGTGTAACAAAAAGGAAAAAGTTACCCTGCCACAGTTAATACTCTCAGATGAACTATCCTTCATATGCACAACAGAGGCAAGCAGCATGCTGGGCACAAGACAAGGGAGATGCACTTACCATCTAGGAAGCACCATCTAGGAGAGAGCCTCTGCACAGAAAGTACTCTGGGGAAAGAGCTTTCCTGGTCCTGTATAGGGCAGGGAAATTATGTTTAAAAAAATGAACTGTTTTTTCTCTAAAAAGGGCTATTTCCTAGACTTGGTGGGGTTTTTTTTTTTCATTTTGCTCTACTGACATTGCACAGGGTGTAAAAGCTACACAACCTAAACCCACTGGATTTTCTTCTCCAGGACATCAAAGTTTGACTGCAATAACACAAAAGAGTTAACTGATATGGTTTAGTTTCAGCCACATCTTCAGCTATCCTCTTGTCTTCAGCTCAGCAGTATCAAAACCTTGGCACCAACAACAGCTTTCCCAACAGGAAGAGAGGGAGGTGAAAGAGATCAAAGACACACATCAGTATCAAACAGCAGCCACGAACTCTAATTACTGTTTGTTCCTTATGTGCTGTCACAGAATCACAGAATCTACTGAGTTGGAAGGGGCCATAAGGATCATAGAGTCCAACTCTTGGCCCTGCACAGGACCATCCCCAAGAGTCACATGATGTGCCTGAGAGTTTCTGTCACCTTCCTTTGTTCCAGCTCAGTATTTTTTACACACTTTTGCCTCCTCTAATAATCTGCCACTCAAAGCAATTCCCCCATTTGTTCTGTCCCAAATGCACATTGGAGTAAAAAACATGTTATCTCCTGCATCAAGAACAGGGAGAGTGCAGGTCTGAGGACCACCACTGGCCAAACAAATAGACATCCTACATCGACATGTTTCCATTCTGGCTAAAAAACTCTGCTCCTGGAGATCTGACAGATGTTACTTCAGGAACCAAACTACATGACTGGGGAGGAAAATGACCAGGGAGACCTTCTTGCTGACCCATGCTCACCAAGGACTCAAACAGTCCCCCATGCATTTTTAGCCCTCCCTGAGCTGGAGAAGCAAAAGGGATCTCAAGAGAGCAGAGGGTGGTCATCTCTGTGCTCCGTGCTGACAGTGGCTGGTCAGCCAAATTCTTAAAGCCACTAGGATATAACATTTAAACACAAATATATTTGCACAGGGTAAAATACGACAGTATTGGGCGCACAGAAAAAATATGTATAGAGACATATTCTATCCTTATTTACATCTTAAGCAGTACAATCAGCACATCTGCAAACAATGTAAATTCAAGCTCATACTGTCTCAAGATTAAACCTTACTTCTCTTTCAGACAACAGACTACAGAGCAGTATGCGAAGTCACATGGCAAGAAAAGAAAGTAGAAGCAACAGGGAGGATTTTTTTGCTTAATTTCATAAACCTTGCTCTCATGTACAGCTTACTGTCTCCAGCCTCCTTACAGTAGAGATGGAGACAATGGCAGCATAAAATTCCATAAAGTGAACTTTATCTGCACATGGGGACCAAGTAACACATCTCAGTGGTTTCACAGAATCAGATTTAAAATACACCTTTTCTTTCTCTAAGAAGGACTAACCGAGCTGTGGGATGCTTAGGTTTGCTTGTATTGCAGCTGAGGTGTATGTGGGAGAATCAAGGATCACTGAAATCCATTTTTTGGGTTTCTGAAATCCATTTTTTGGTTTGCTGTCGTCTGTATCTACATGCACAAAGCTTTATGTATCTTAATATTTAGTCCACTCTGTGGAAAGGAGAGGATTGCTATACAAAGCAAAAAAAGGAAGAATATCCAATAATGGTGTGTATTAAAAAGTAGTTTATACAAAGAGGAAAAATGAGTAAAAACTCATAGAGTACATAATGTTTGCAAAGTGAATATAGGGATAATGCTGGTAAATGTAAATTTTAATCCCAAATTGCATATTGTGATATCCTCCTTCTAAGACTTCATTACAGTTCAACTGCAGAACCAGCTCGCGAAGTCTCAGGCCCATGAGAATGGTATTATATGAACGTTAAACTCATTACAGAAACAAAACAGCATGAGAAACAAATCTAGTATAATTTCTCTCATTTGCACCTGGGCTTGCTAATACTTCTGCTGACTTCCCATGTTTTGAGCTGCAGAGGAATCACACAAAAGAACTGCATTTACGAGACCTAAAAGTACCCATGACACCTTATTAGTGAGGTATGAAGACAGTTCTATCACTTTAAGCACCTTATTCATGCCCTTTATCCACTGCTTTTTCCCCATTTCTGCAATACGTATAGAGATACCAACATCAAACAAACCTCAAATTAACCTAACAAGACAGTTTGCAGAAAGTGACCCGCTGAGAAAAAAAACAATGTTTGAAGCAACCAGGAGAAACAAGTCCTGAAGACAAAACACAGAGAGGGGGGAGCATTCAAAATGCAGCATCATAAAAAATGGATGGTATGTTAGGGATTTCACACTGCTGTGCACTAGAGAAGATGGCTAGGCAAATAATTTATGTACTGCTGTAACTGCAGAGGTTAGAGCCAAGTATAGAGCTGATTTTCCACATTTCATACTCTTTTTTAGACCTCCCCATATAAGCAGATTTAGTTCTTCATTTTACCTCAGGCAGTTTCCTACACATGGAGCAGTCAGAAGCCACTTAGGTTAATTTATAATGAGTGGAACAGAATCCTACATGCTGATTTATTAGTCAATTTGCTAGACACTAACAGTGCTCTAAAACTCAGTTCCAGGGCAATGACTGATGGAAATGTCAAAAATATGAGGTTAACATTGGACAGGGAAACGAAACAAACCATGAACTGATAAGATGGAAGCAACTACAGGAAAACATGCCAAATTGCATTTTCCTATAGTGTCTCCAGTCCGCGGATCTACAGGTATTCTCGCGAAACTGGAATTCTGTATCACCCAAGTAATCAGTAACACCCAAGAAATCGTCTGCAATTTCACCACAATTGGTTTCTGTCATCTGGATCTCTGTATGCTTTCTCAGTGAACTTGTTCCTGCTGATCCAACAGGACTGGCACGGTTAAATTAGGAAAAATATTATCAACACCATGCAAGCTTGTGATCCTAAGCACTATGTCAACTGACCATGGTTTGTGTCAAGTCTCTGCACTAATATCCAACCATTTCAGGAGCTAGTAGAGTTAGTCTGAGTTAGTTTACTTCCAATTTAAGCGCTCTGCAATGCATTATTTTACTGAGGGAAATATACAACAATATTTTCAACTGTTAAGGCAAGTTCCGTACTGCATAAATTGTAGAATAAAGTAAAATGCAGAGACCCATTTTAAGAACTAACCACCTAAAAATTGTCTCATGCAGAAAACACATTGTGCCAAATTAAAGATGGATTAAAAAATTACCCTGAAGATTATGTTAAAGTAGATGACTGACGTGTACTGAATTATTAAGAGGTTAGGCCTGCTATAACACCTTTTTTTTCTCCCTGATAGACTTTATTACTACAGCTATGCAACATAACATGCTATTGTTCTGTTCCTCAGAGAGAGAAACAGTTTTACTTTTGTCATTTGTCCTACAGGACACGGTCTCCCATTCACTTCAATATGCAAGGTACCGCTACTGCAGTATCACTCCCATCATCCTGCTGTGCCAGTTTTACAGGTGATTCCATAAGGCTTGCAAGGAAAGGGATTGTACAAGAGAAATCAGAATGAATCTCTGAGATTTAAGGGTCAATGTTAATCAGAAATTCAGCTAAAACATGGGTATTTAACCCAAGAACATACGGGTTTGAAAACAAAGAATGTAGTTCACATTGTTAAGACTCTTTTTGTTCTGATAATAAAAGGTAAGCTTTTTCTTACCTGGTAATGAACCCTCTGTGTAGTAGAAGGTATTGACTGTAGGTCCTAGAAGGAGAATGAAAGACACAGCTGTGACGAAAAAAGATTAAAGCAACAAGAGTTGTTTGTACTTCTATCTGAAGTGCCTGGGCAAACACAAATGATTTTGCAAGCATTTCTCACTGGTTTTAAGCATATGAAACAAACACTGCAGAGTAGTCATGGAAAGTTCACTTAAAGCTTAGATTTGTATGCATTTGGTCAAAAAAAACCAGTTTCAAAAATATAGAGATTATGTTAATGAATTTTTACCATGCTACAAATCTATTTGCTCCATGAGAACTATTTAAATTTAAAATATCAGCAAAAAAAGTTAATGAAAATATGCTAAAAATCTAAGCAATTTTTTACAGAGTTTTGAGTGATTAATGCACTGAAGAAAAACACTGTCAGTTCTCCCTGCTTTAAGACAACATCACTCCGAGGAGGTCATATCAGTATGATCCTGATATTTAGCAGGGTTCAGGAATCTAATTTATTTTAATAGAGATTTTGTCAAACAGTTATAGCTCATGACTTAGTCTACCATAGAGCCTGACCTACAGACCACTGCCCCCCACAGCAGCAACCAAGTTGGCAGAGCTCAATAAGAACTTGGCACCTCTATTCCCAGCAAATGGGTCTGAGCCAAATCAAGCACAGGAAAAAAAAAAAAAAAAGCACAGAGACCGCACAAGGTTGGAGAAACACAGGTCCTCCACAACCACCATGGGTAATTCAACCAGAACTTCCAGATTGATTGTAATTTTCCATACCCCATACTGCAAATATGCATCTTACACCTTACCTTATGGTATGCACCTGATGCAACATACCATGTGGTTTTCTGCCTGATAATAACAGTCACACCTCAGGTCTGGATGTTCAGAAATGCAAAGAAGTGAAACCCTGAAGTAAGATATTAAGGCTGCACTTGCAGAGTTCCAAAACCTATGGGAAGTCAATGGCTCCCAAGGAGTTCAACGGAAGGGGTGAGATTCGTAGTTCCTACGTAAATTAGAGCAACTATTTATAAACCTACATGTCGTCTTCACACATGTGTTACTGAAAGATATCACTAAGATTGTGGTTTTTAAGAAATTAAAAGCAGAGACAGTACATTAATGAAAATCCATTTATCACTAAAGGCATATACACTTAAAAGGATTTGGGTAAAGAGACATTTGGAGTCTCCATTTCCCAGATTGTATGGTAGAATGAATTCTTATGAGTCAAGGTGTTCAAGGCAATAAGAGCAGCACTTACTAGCTGCATGAACATACATTTCTGAGATTTGGAAATATCTAGTTGATAGTTGTAGTGTTTAATGGTTTCTCAGATTACTCCATGACAGTATTAGAGAATGACAGTTGCAAAGCTGGACCCACTCAAATACCACAATGCTTATCCTTACATAACACACTTTTTAATGCTTAATTTAGGTAGTTTCAGCAAAGTGTGTGGAAAGTCCTGGCATTCTATTCTTAATCAAAGAGAAGTAAACACACCCATCCACATCTATTATGTTATCATTTAAAAGGAATCAGTGTGATTTTTAATTTCCTGATTAAGAAATATTTTCAGTACTTTCATTATCATCTCTTAATTCTAGAATTTTCATTTCAGTGGCAGGCAAATTACAGCAGTCTTAATATACGGTTGTTGCAACTACTAGTCCTCTGCACTCAGAACTGGAAGAACCATAAAACAGATTAGCAAATGATACCTGAATTCGCAAAAGCCTCACCTCCTGTAGGCGGTCAATGTACATACGACAAGTCTCCAAGTCGCAGTCTCCTCGTACAACTATAATTCCTAGGGGAATAGCTGAAAAATCAAAAACAAAGACAAACCTCTTCAACTAAGTCTCTTACACTTGAACAGATTTGCTATGGGCTTTGACTTTGTGTTTTTTTAATGTCCTCACAAAAGCTTTCTATTATCTAAATCTTAATTATTTAAAAGGTTATTTTCATCATTAGTTTCACCCACTTATAATTATCAAATATTTCAGTTTTCAAACACCTTTCATGTTTCACGAAAGAAGCTGAAACATACTCAGTTGAATTGTGTACTTCATTTTCTGATGTCAACATCAAACATTAACTGCAAAGAAACGAAGATACCTCAGAACAAGAGTTAGGGGGGGTGCCCTAATACCTTGAAATAAGAGTGATATTTTATTTTCAGAACAAAGTCTACGGATTTAAAGTAATGAAAATCACAGCCTGATTTCAGAGAAAACTGTCCAACACCATGTTATTTTGATGTAGGGCTACTTTCAAATCAAAACAGACATTTTTCCATCTACACACAAAATTGACACATCTCCGTATTTAGTCAGGGAAAAAAAAAAAGACAGCAAATAATTCCCTTCAGGTGAGGGTAACATTTTTAATAACAGGACATTTACGTTTTCAGAGTCATTCTGTTCTTGCAGCCAGAGAGAGTCCAAAACAAATCCACAAAAAGAATAAATAGAAAAACGTATACATGATTCCACAAGAAAGGTACCAAAAGAGCTACCTACTAAGATCTTATTAAATAAGAGGAAAACAAGTGAAAACTCTTGAGTACCTGATTTTGTAAAACTGAATCACTGAATGCAGTTCTTTTTTCCTCCCTGGAGGATCTTTAATCAAATAATGCCCCAAAAATTTATGGGAGCAGCAGGAAATATATTTAAATCCTCACATGAATTATTCCAGAAGGAGAGCAGAATATCAACTCATAAACAATTTTGATAACTGGATAATGAGCAACAACATAATATCACCAAGGTTTCTGAGATAAACAGAAAACAGAACTGTGCTGCAGACTTTCCCGCTGTTGAAAAGAAGTTGATTAAGAGGGAGAAATATTCAAATACTGAGAAGCTCCTCATTCTGATAAGAGAACAAGACAGTGCTAAAAGACACTGGGGAACATAGCTCCTCTTTTTCTGGTCCACCAAGGCTAGAAGTACAAAGAGGAGCTCAGTACTTTCAGGGAGAAGACCTGGGAAGCATCTACAGCAGTCAAGGTCACTGAGAACCTCAGAGACCAGCACAGGGCTCAACAGTGCTGCCAGCATTGTGTTTGGAGAGCAAACTGAACAGCAGAACAGCTATAGACCCAGGAAAAATGGAAGCAAGGGGGAAAAAATGCTGGAGGGAGAAACAAGGACATAAAGAAGGGATCAGCAGGAAGAACAAAAGAACTCACGCTGGCTGAAACACTGACATCCAATAGCAATGACAATTCCCCTGCACATTTTCAGAAAGGTTAGGTGGGAGCTGTACTCATTGTGACCTCCCAGATTCTTTCATTACAGAACAGAGACTGAGAGACAAGCAAGTGGAAGGAGGGTCAATCATGAGGTTTGCTGCATGCGCTCTAATGCTCTGGGTTACAGACTGATTCTCTTTGCTTAGTGTTTAGTATTGCTTAACCTGCTCTGACAGCAGAGCCTTAAGCTCTTTGCAGAGTTCTTAATGGCTATCTAGCTTCAATTCAGCAGATCCCTTTGCAGCCCTTACTGAAAGAAGTGTTTGTTAAATTCATTTATAGCACTAAAAAGTGAATTGCAGCAGACACAGCTACACCTCCAACTGCTACAGAGCACTAGGGAGCTACACCATTGGCTCATAAACTGTCACCACAGATTTTGTCTCTCTTCTATCCACTTAATGGGGACTAAAGCTTTGACCTGCCAAAACAACGCAGATAACACAGAACTGAAACCCTTAACTATCACCATTCCTGACAGCCTGAAAGAGAAGGACCTTAGGAACGTATTTGGAATTCTAAAGAAATCCATCAAAATATCTAAAAAGCAAGAACTAATATTCAATAGGTATCTTAATAGTGATATTTAGGGGTCTTCTTCTAATGAGTGAAGAAAAAAGTAGTGATTCACAACTTCAATTAAATTATGTCATACCTGTTGTTAGCGGCCATAGAACAATTCTGAAGCTCTGGGCTGTGTGCCTTTGTCCTTGAAAAGAAATGTGCTGTCTGAAATGTTTGGAAATCGTGAATTAGCACAATCTATGGCTTTTGGTGTAAATGGCTTAAGGGATAAGGTGCATGAGGTGGGTCTCAAACAGTTTCATTCCATAAGGTTCATGTCCTTTGAAAAACCTTTAAAGTCATCACGGGGTAGCACTATAGTATACGCTAAAATGCTGCTTTCCAAAGTTTCTTTTTTGTTTGTTTTGGATTTTTGTGGGGTTTTTTTGTTGGTTGGTTGGTTAGGGTTTTTTGCAAAACCCATTTGGCTTTCAACAAGGAAAATGTTCCCAGCCTTCATTTTTTCGTGAACCACAGTAAATAAATAAAATGCACCACACAGCCAAGACTTTCAAAGTTCTTCACAATAGTTGCTGTTTGAAAACAAAGGCAAATACTTAACGATTGATAATGGGATTGAAACTATGAAATTGTTTCTCATTCTAAAAATAAGGCAATACTGTGCAAGACTGGCAAAAGGAGTTAATTTATGATAAATCAGTTAAAGTCAACATGCATGGCCTTCAATAGCATTGTGGGCGCTTTCATCCAGGAATAGCAGAGCTTCTCTATTTGCTGAATAGCACTGTGTGGATGAGGATGTGGACAGTACAGAGCAGTGCTGTGGGACACAGAAATTACTGGATATGCCAGGGGAAAAGTGGGATGACAAACAGTTACATTAAGAGCACAGGCACTACAGAGCAACTTCCCCAACACCTACACACTGTCCACTCCTGTGAATATATGGATAACTCCACACATGGGCGTAGGCCAAAAATAAGGGATGGTCTCAGACAATGAGCCAAGTCACAGCATTCAAGTGCCAGAAATTTGTCTCCTGAGGCGCCTGCTCTTCTGGCTGCTTGCATCCAGCTCCCAGCTCCTTTGTGGTCCCTGAATGATGAAAAAGGACTTTGTCCAGGAAGGTGTGGATACAGACTCACACTGCAGTGATAAGCAGCAGCGCAAGAACCTCAGAAAATGAGACAGGCAGGCAGTTACTTCGCATTCTGAACACTGCAGAAAGCTTTTTGTTCCTAGCAACACTAACCAAAACTAAGTATCAGCAGGAGGTGAGTTGGCTAGATGCAGCAGTTGGCCTAATGTGGTGCTATAATTATCTGCAAGATTAACAGTGATTTCCTGAGTCCTCATGAAGTTAGCTATGGAATTTATAAACAACAAACAAATCTTCCACCTATTAACTGCCCATTAGGCTGAATACCTAAAGCTAGTGAACTCTAATAGTATTGGGGACATAAATGACGGAAGCCGGAATGTATTGCATATGGCACCATGAGGAAAAAATAAAAGTCAATTAGCTTCCCCATTTCTTATTATGAAAGGATTCAATTTGTGATCTTAACACCATATTAACCCACTCAAATCCCAAACAAAACAGCCTTGAGATGGAGCATTAAGGTAAATGTGAACACCAGGAAAACTCATTCTGATTCTGACATACCTAGGGGGACTGGGGAGGTTAGACATTGGGTTGTAAATGTTTAATGTAGCAAATAAAGGATCCTCACTACTGAAGATGTTATAAGAATGCTATTTTCCTGAGGGGATTTCACTGATATTAGGAATGTGAAGGATCAAATAAATTCATGGTAGAGAATTCTAAGATACTCAGACATTCATATTACGAGGTTTGGCTTTCCCAGTACGGTTTTAATAAAACGGAGTTTGTACAAAAGGGTTTTTCTCTACCACACAAATCTAAGCCATATGTCTCTTCAGATCCCTTTCGCTTATTATACTGAGAAAAACCTAATTCTCCCTATTTGTTGGCTGCAAGTTTTTTTAGCACTAGCACTCCACCTGTAAAATCCTCACATGCCAGGAGGTAAAACATGGTGGAGGTTATCAGATTAAGCCAGGCCAGGTTTGAGAAGGCAGTCATCCCCTCCAGGCTCTCAGTGACTTCTCCAGTACCCTGCTAAACAAAGGGAGAAGCTGTAGAAGCCAAAGGAACAGGGAACCCATCCCAAACACCACACAAAAAGGAACACTTATATAGAAAGAAAACTGCAAAGAGCTGGGAATTGAAACTGGCAGAGGGAATGGATATTGTGACTAAGAGCTGACAGCACAGATATGGATGAAGAATGAATAAGGATTTAGGATTAAGAAAAAGAACAGGAACCTGAACTGTGAGGTCTACAGAAACAGCCGAAGATAGGTAGGAAGGATGTGTGTGGGATGAGATACCCAAAGGAGACAACCAGAACTGAAAAGGTAAGAGAAAATCAAATAAGAAAAGCAATGAGAAAACAGGAAAGCAAAAGATGGACAGAAAAACTTCACAGAAAAGTCTATACCAGAAAGACAAACTACAGTGTGGTTTCCTGGAAAGTCTGAAATGAAAGCTAATATTCTTACTTCTCCCCACTCCTCTAGACTAAATATAAAATTATATCTATTTGGAATACTGCCCATCTCTTCTAGTCTAAAGGAAGGCAGAGGATTATATCGAACATAGATATGCCCTGTGAGGTGTCAAGACAAGGCAGATTTAGATTAGATATTAGGAGGAAATTCTTTACAATAGGAGTGGCAAGGCATTGGAATGGGTTGCCCAGAGAAGTGGTGGGTGGAAAATGGTGGCCCAGAGAAGTGGAACCCTGGGAAAGATCAAAGGCAGGGGCTTTGAGCAGCCTGGTCTAATCCCTGCCCATGACAGAGGGTTGGAACTAGAGGATCTTTAAAGATCCCTTCCCGTCTCATTCATTCTATGATTCTACAACTCAATGATATGAGATTTCAGTGGTTTGGGTTTACTTCTTCCCCAACCCCAAGCAATAACAGAGTTTCTAATATTTAACTCACTACTGACTTCTAATCCTCTTGGTTTCATCTTGCTCGGTGGCTTTAAGCAATCAATCCAACCCCTCTCAGTTTCAGATCTTACTAAATCACTGTGACAAAAAAAATGCATTATTTAACTAATGTCTACACAACACATTGACAAAACAAAGCTATTAGAGCAAGGCAGTGACTTTTAAGCAGAGTGAAGATAAAAGCTTCTACAGATGAGCCACCACGTGCTCTAAGAACTCCTTGCAAATAAATGGTCATTGGTGCTTTCTTTATTGGAGGGAAGAGGTTTTGCAGCTGCACAACCCATTTCACCTAAATCCATCCAGCTCAAAGTTGCTTCTCAATACGAGCACATTTCCTTCATGGCTCATCAGGAAGTCTGCTGCTCCCTGCTGCCCTTTATATTATATATTCAGGATATAAATACCAAGCCCTAAGTGTTGACCTTTTCTTACTTGACTAGTTGTTCAAAATCACATGGAACAGTCTCCAAATTACCTTCACCTGTCATATCCCTGAGCTTTAAAGAGTCAGAATAATTTTGATAGCTCAGGGGTTCTAAGTGCATTCCTGGTATGAGGAAGCACTATACATGTACACATCCCAAATGACTCCCAAGCTGTCACTCCATGTACGCCCATGTATCTGATAAGAACTCCTGGGATGACCCCAAAACCCTTAGATAACCCATAGAAATTAAAGGCAGAGACACATGCATTATAGACATCTAGCTAGGTATAATCAAAGAGACAAGAATTTGAGGTTAACATCACATCATGTTACAGCATCTCACGCACACACAAAACAGGGAGACTGTAGAGAAAAGGACTGTTAGATTACAGATAATCCAACTGTTACACAAATGGAACTAATTTTTTTAATTGCTTTTGAATCTAGTGTGCTATTTTACTCAAGAGGAGATAAGGAACAGCTGTCTCTGTATATAAGACAGTGTGGGAAACCCAGAGCTGCTACAGAGCTGAGAGCTATTTCTGATACCAGCATCACCTAAATTGGGTGTGATTCCTCCTTAATCTTAGTGGTGTTGAGGAAACTAAGATGGTTCTCCACAGCTAGGGCATACACAACAAGTTAAGGGTAGTAAAGACTGCCGTATTCTATTAAAAACCCCACAACTCTTCTGTTACAGCTATGGTGAGTTATTTCGCTGCTGCATTTTCATAGCACAAGTCTAAAATGGTGTTGGTGGGAAAGACTAAGAAGTATTGAAGACCTCTTGGTCAATATTATTTATTATTTGTTTGCTGTAAACTTTTTTTTTTTAAATAGTTAGTTTTGGTGTGTATCTCCATCGTCAGAAAAATTCTTAGGACCATTTGAATGGAGAAAATAGGGTTTCAAACAGAAAGTTTTAGCTGTTTTAAAAATAACTCAATTGTTCACCCTCATTGCAGCTTTGGATCACACTTTCCTGCTATAACAGGAAACCAGAGAGAGTGCACAGAAAATATTCAGGAAAGAGAGACAGAATTAAAATCTGTCCACCTAGAAACATCAGCCCATCTCACTTTTTGAATATGGTACTGTTGGTTATGGTGATGTAATGTACAACTCTCATATTGGGCAGAGGTAGTGCAGGTTGTGACCAGAGTGAAGAGTGCTTGGGACATATACAGGAAAGTGTTAGAGAAGACAACTTCATTTGCAGTGAAGAACACTACAACATAATCGACACGCCAACGTATATCTCTTTTTTAAAACGGTGCATGGAAGCATTCATTCTCTGAAGGATCAATAAGCATCCTCTCCACCATCATCAATCATCCCACAGACAATAGTAAGATGTTGACAGAAAAAAGAATGGAGGAGAAAAGAAAGAGCAAGGGGAGGCACAAAAGGGACAGAAACAGCATCTTGGTTAAATGCCAGCTGCATTGACAAGAAAAGTAGAAAACAAGAGAAGGAGAATGAGCTAAGGACAGTCATGCCCTTCAGAGGACAAAATTACATTCTTTAATTGCTCGGGAGGCTTTCAAAATGAGGTGTCTACCTCCAGCAGAGTGAAGATTAATCTTCATGGAATTTGTCATACAAACTGTTATATGTCAGGAAGTGTAATTTTAGGTGAAATAGTTGATAGATTCAAACCAGTATTTCAAGAAAACAAGGGGAGTGAAATATGTTTATTGTGAGTTAAAGTGATCCAGATTAGTACACTGAAGTCAAAGATTTTAAAACCCTATTACGGAGACATGTAATAGGCAAAAAACATAATAGCTTCCTTGCTATTTTTCCTTCAGGGATAACTTCTTATTAACTGGTTTCCTTTTCCTATTCAGACTGCTGAGAGATTCTGATTTGGTTCTCAAATCATCTACGGAGGTAAAAGTGCTTTTAATCCTTGTGGACGGAGAATGGATAATAAGTATACTATTCTGGAATTCAGTTGTAGGTATTCTGCCAAAACCTGAACAGTATTAGTGTTCTTGAATTTTGCTAGTACAAACAATTCCTCCACACACATGCTCACTCGTGCCTTTCTTTGGTAAAGAAAGGAGAATCACTTCTCCCCTCTCAGCACTTCCCTTCTCTCTCTTTAATCAAGTAACTTTTAGTGCCAATGCTCAATGAAATGACTTGATGAGGAGGCCATAGCAGGTTTATTTCATCTAAGTATTTAGGATAAGACAGAGTGAGGCAGCACTAACCCATAGACCTGTCACCAGAAAACCATTTAAAATTTATCCAGTTTTCTATTTCAGAAATACAACTAAAATGACTGTCTAATCGTGCTAAGTAGAAGATGTACATGGTTTTCTAACTTCCTCAAAAAAACTCATGTAACCCTCTAGTGTAACCGTGCAGCTTCCAGAAAAGATGCAAGCAGCTTGCAGTAAGTCACAGGAAAACTCATATGTTAAGTCTGTAGTCAGTAAACCACCAGGATTTTCCATTTTTTACTTCATGGAATTCCATGAACCAACTTGAATATTTAAAACGGTTTTGCTTCTGACTATTTAGAGAGCACTTCTCTTCCCATACATGATTTTCTTCAGTCATAATTAGCATCATCTAGAAGTCCTTAAATCAAGATCAGCCTCCTGAAAACTAAAGGTTAGACAATTCTCACAGGAGAAACTTATGTTGAATGTTCAGAGAAGTAGGCTGATGACCACCAGTGTATGCTGCAATTTACATGTCCTTACACAGGACATCACTAGTAATTGCATAGGATATAAGATAGGTACCTTTTCTTATTTCTTTTAGGCTAATGGGGATATTATTTGCCTTTTCATATTCTAACATAAAAACAGTAGTGCACAAGCATTAATAAGACAACTAAAAGAGGACTGGTAGGAAAAACAACTTTGTGAAAAATGTCTGAAGAGAATACTCCAGTCCAGCTATGTTATATTATCAAGCTGGCCATGCAGTAACTTGAAAGAGAGACAAAAGGTTTTATGGTAAATGACCTACCGATGTCCAAAAGCAATCATTTTAACTCTTGACAGAGAGACATATGTTTTTTTTTAATGATAACCTCTTAAGCACACACCCAGTAAGAGACTAAATGCATATAAAATCTAAAAATAAATCTCAGAGGTGCTAGATCAGTCAGTGACATTGTTTTATAATCTTACCATTATGACTTTTGGCAGGTGACAAATAACATAAATACATATTTACCACTGCAGCGAAAAAGTGTAGTAAGTTGTATATTTTGTGTCAGAACATGTAATGGCTCTTCAGGACCTAATATACACTAACTGCAGACACAGATAATTTACATACATAGTAAGGATAGGTGAGGATAGTTCCCCTCAAATGGGAAACCATAGGAAGGACCACCAAATGAAACAGATTGTTTCCAAAGGTGCTGGAGAAATGTGTGCTCAATGTGGCCTGAAGACTGCTCAAGATCAAACTCTCAATTTAAGCTTGAAGCAATTTTCCCTCCAGTGAAGCACAATCCTCATCCCGTTAAAATTCTTTTCAGTCCAGTGATGAAGGCTCTGATTGCTTTAACTATGACCAAAATCCACTAACAGAAACTTCAGTAAAGGCTGTCAGGACCTATATTAAAATTTAAGGCATTTCAATTCTTTTGCTGTAAGGAGAGACAGTGAACTGGGAGAATAAAGAGGGGTGGGACGAGAAGAGTGAGATGGAAACAGTTTGACTATCTTCCAACAATAAGATAAGCAAACCAATTAAAAGGATTGTCATCCTGTAATTATCAGAGTGCTCTGTATTACAGAGGGAACTGAAGCTCTGTTGCACAACAAACAGTCATGCTTGTAATTTAATATGAATAATGAGCCAGATGCATGAAAAAGACTATTAAATGGTTACCATAAGAAGCCCTGTCCCTCATTGATTAATGACTCTGTGTGTCACCAAGGAAAGGAACTTCATTTTTAAGTGCAGACTGTCATCATCAATGTTGCCAAAGCAACTGCTGTCTGCTTTTGACTTACCTCTGAACACGGCAATTAAACCATTACATGAGGAAACAAAACAGTGATTATTCTCTTATAAGGAAACCCGATTGCTGTTAAAGAATAAGGGTCTGGAGAAGCCCTCCACTGGGGAAGATTTGTTCCCCAAGATAAATGCATCATGGTAACCTAGCTCAGTTTGAAATTTGATGTTAATCATAAAATCTGGAATGTTTTCATCCACTAGAAACCCAGCAGAATCAACAGAAAAACATAAATAAAAACTGATGTGTGTGAAAAACATTTTACAGTAAATAAAATCAACTGGCACAGGCATAGGAAAGAAAGAAAGCAGGTGGAATCTCTATACATGACCTTTATAGAGCCTATTTATATAGAGTGAATACATATACAGAGAGAGATGAACATACACTCTACATGCCTAATCCAAAAATGTATGCTTGAGTCTGTGTTTGGGGTTTTTTTGTTGTTATTTTTGGGGTGGGGTTTCTTTTCGGTCAATGTATGATATTTGCAGAATGTTCTACCAAAGGCAGCTACAATCTGGCTTTGTCCAACTTACAAGCTTCCCGGAGTTTTTCCTTGTCGTAATGTAGCCCCTCATATTCTTGCAAATTAATCCTGTTCACTCTGATCCGCAGGCGATCTGGGATGGAATGAGGACTGCAAGGAAAAAAGAAAGCTTCTTAGACAAAGTGTTCCCTGGAAGAGTAAATGAAAACAGGATATGAAGTGATTTTAATCTTCTCTGAAAGAAGAACGAGAGCAAGCCTCTTCAAAACTGGACCAACTCCTCACAGGCCCATTCCTGCATTTAAAATTTTGACTTTCCACTGCACAATAACTTAGACATTACAACTTCAATAATATGCAAGATCAAAAAGTCTATTTCCTGATTGTGTGATGTGGAGTTGTAAAGCATTTTCTGAGTTCTCTCATCTCTCTATAACTGCCCCTTCCCTCTCTGCTTTGTCTTTCCATACATCTCTAGGGCCCTACCACAGCCTGCATATCTGCCAACCTGAAGTTCAAGACATGGAAAAATACTTTGTCCTGAAAATCTTTCTTTTTGATTCAAGCTGGTTTCTACCATATCATAACCTGCTATTTGATTTTTTAACTTTTGCTGAATGTTATGCAAATTAGTGGCTATATTTGCATTTTCCATTTTTGAAGGAAGAGAGATAATCTGTGTATCACAATGCACATAGCAAATGTCTGTCCTATAGGAACTGACCCTAGGTCAGTTAAAAGTAGATTACTCGTTCTGTGCTTCCACCAAAAGACTGTCTGTATTCTCTATTCTAATCAAGTTAGTAACAGAATTCTCCTTATGGTAGTATTGACTAATACACACTGCTTTTTTCAAAGTCAAAATACTGTGCACTCTCATAAATATAAACATTTGCTTCTTTGTCTCAATTTTGAAATACTTGATGCATAGCATTTACACTGCTAGTGCATGACAAACCACATCTTACAAATGTCCCCTTTTTTTCCCCCTTTTAAAACTAAAGAGTAATTTTCTTCTTGACTAGAAAACACTGAAGACTTAACAAAACACATGGTTTGTGGCCAACTCTTGGTAGAGCCACTGGGATTACAATTAACAATTATTTCAGAGTTAACTGTTACATGTTTTCTGTTGGTAAAAATGATTCTGCCACAGCTGGACAGATGAAAACAAAGATTAAGATGAAGTCTCAGTTAAAAAGTTCTATTATCACAAGTCCTCTGCCTAAAAAGTGATAAAGGATAATGAATTTAGATTGCCTCCAAAATGTAGTGTAAGACAACATGCTACAAGTAGCTGCACTGAAGAAATTCCCATTCTGAATAGGAGTTTCTATATTAGTGAGGAAAATTAACGTAAGATATAGGAAGAATAGCCTAAAAGAAATGACAAAGCCTTAAGAATGGCAGCAAGACTGACAGACTCAGAAGTATACAGGTTACCCAATGTTTTTTCCCTCTGCTGACTGACAGGGACTATTGTGTCAAAGTGCCCCGAGATATCAGCAAACTGCCCATATTTTAAATTTTGCAGTTTAATAACAGACATCTTGGTTGGGAAGTTCCAGCACTGCTTTAGGAAGCAGCTTTCTAACCCAGATGCCATCATGTCATCCTACAGAGCATCACTCTCCACTTGCAGTCTCTACAGCTGTCTCAGTAACCAAGACATGAGTGTCTGCAAATGGAGGAGAGAGGTGCATCGATGGAAGAAGAGCATAATTATACTTTGACTGACACATTTTTTTCCTTTTCTTTTTCAAACAAGTTTATATGTCACATTGCATTGAGAAGTGAACATAGCCTAAGGAACTATAATCCCTTTCAAATTTTATAAAATACAAGTTTCAAATATGAAAATGATAGGATACTTAATTTTACCAAGAAAATATAATAATATGTTTAATTCAGAAGTCATAGAAATTTAACTGCATAGTCTTTTTCTGAGGGAAGAAAGGACTGCACGTAACAGGGTTCATGAAAATGACAGACTGACAGCTCTGAAAAGTGAAGTCTTTTATGCACTGGTACAATACAGGAAAAAGCTTTGAACTCAGCTGGGAGGAAAAAGGATGGGCAACCGGGAGAATTCAGCTACTTATTTCTGTTGTAACACTTAACTATGTTACAAAGAGAGACACCCTTGCTATTCACTGAATTATGCTTAGTATAAATTTAACACCAAAACTGTCTCAAACTGCTGCTTCTCCTGGAGCCAGTGCCAAAGTTGCAATGTTTTTAAGCAACCTGAGTTTGAACTCTATGCTTTCCCATTCCCCAGCTCAGAAGAACTGCTTGACCAAAAGCTGATACTTCTGTGAAGGAATTACCCCATCACAGGCACTCTTTGCCATCCAGACCTTCACGTGCTGTGTACATTTGCATAGAGGCATTTAAATTGAGTCCTCAATGAATCCAACATACTTGCTGGGGTGCCTGGAGTTCCTTTGCACTCTTCATCAGGTGCTCTCCTGCTGACCTGTGAACCCTCTCTGGGCTTCTATTGCTGGCCCAGACATCAAACTTGGAATGTAGGACTGGTACACATGGAGGTTCTCCTCCCCAGCAACTTTAAAGCACTCTTCACCAGACTGCGAGGTCTACAACCAAAAATGCTCTTCCAGTTCAGTAGATCAGGTTTCTTCAAGAAATTTTCATGGTCTAAGCAGCCAAACTACTCTGAAAGCTGTGGAAAACTACTCGGAAAACTGTGTGAAACCAGTTACGGTAGAGCTTTTTGCTTTTCAGTTTCTAACCACTCGTTCAAAGTTGAACTTGCTTTGCAAACATTATCAATTAATTAGTGATAGACTAATGGCTTTCACAAGTGACCTCATTTCAAACTGGCCTCATCATCACAATGGATAATCTGGATATCTTGTGAAAGCAGAAGAGGAAAGAAAGGCAGGGAAACAATGACTTCTCCAAGTCTATGTTTGGAGCCATTATAACAAGGTGAAGAAAGGATCATGTTTACCCTCTGTCAGTGCTTAAGAAGACCTGTACAAAGGAAATGGATGTTAAGCCTCATACCAACATCTGCCAAACCTTGGTTAATTGCCATCTGTGTCCCTTCAACATACCTGTGAGAACAGGACAGTGTTTAGACACCAAGGGGAGACAAAGATAACACTGACTTCTGTAGATATGCTGACTCACTACCTAATGCTGTGTAAGGATGACAAAAAAAAAATCATTATTTCCTAGCTTGAGGATGATGACAACATACTGCATATGCAGCATCATCTTCCGAGTCAAAATAGTCCTTTGACCTGAAGTGAGCAAATCTTTTTTCTTTGCTTGGAACTGGAAGAAGAAAAATATCTGAAATGAAGAGCAAATCTAAAATATTTTTATTATTCCAGGAACACACAGAGTTACCTTATAACTAGAAAATATTTAAGAGAACACTGCCCATGTTTTTGTAAAAAGTACAATTTTGGGTATATCAGTGCATTGTATAACTCAGAATTTGCTTCTGCAGGAACAATAAGTACACCATCTTAAATGTAATGCATTTCCTGAGGAGAAATAGGACCAGGTCCAATGCAGGATGGCAATTAACTGGCAAGTGTCAGGGTTTGTTATTTTCCCACTTCTCCCTCCTGTTCACCTCATTTTTATAAAGACAGGATAAAACTACTACATAAGCAAGTTGTGTGATAAAACATACAGCTGGAGAGAAACAGATGTTGGCCTTTTCTCCATTTGAAAAATTTAGTTATCTTAGTCATAATAATGTAACTTTGGAAATAGAAGCTTTCCATGAAAAATAAACTATTATCAGAAATAACAATGCCAAGAGCTCTTTCTACAGGGTAGAGATTTTACACTCTTAGTTATGTTCAGTCACAAGTAATATATTCATAATACATGTATATGCATATACACGCATCCTTAAAAATACATATACTGAAACACATAAAAGAGACATTTATTTAGTAACTGAAGTTTGATGAATTTGTTCATGAGTTATTTGCAAATACTCTTTGCTCTCTCTGTTAGAATACAGTATATTTGGCTGACAATATATTATGTCTCAATAAATTTTATTACCTATTCATTATAATTTCGTCTCTAAAATTTACTATGTGAATATTCATTTCTTGTGCTATCAGACTGGCAATTGACACCAGGGGATATTGTCCTCATCATCCAAACTAATTAACTCGTTCATTCACAGAATTCATGAGCTCCATACAAAGCTCTATTTAATGGAGCTGAGCAAAGCACTTCCACTATCAATACTTCTGTAGCCTTCACAGACAGTGCATAATAATCCATATTATTATATGAATTGATCAATTTGTCTTGTTCAGACAGATTTGGTATATTCAGAAACCATAAAGATTAAATACATAAGCATATTCATGTAATAGCAAGCAACAGGGTGATGAATGTCACCAAAAGCAAACATTAGTACAGTATCAATAGAAATGGATGTTCCTGAATACTGTTGTAAAAACAACTTGCTCAACTGTAAGGAGAAGAAGAAAAACTTTCCAGGTGGAGCAGCAATTTATAAATAAGTGTGGGGAGATTGATTCACTGCAATTCAACCTAAAACATTTTAACTATTTACAGCTGTTATTTTTCAAAATGGTGTATTACATAGTCAAATGAAAAGTAATTTGAAGTGCAGACGAATGAATTCCACTAATCTAATTAAATGCCCCCTTCCACAAGCACATCAATCCACAGAATTAAATCCTAAATCTTATTTGTCCCATGAGAATGTAAATAAAGATTGGGGTCAACTGAAACATTCTGTTCATTCATGTTGACTAGTTATAACAGTTTCATTTAAACACAAAGCTAAATATGAATCTTCTCTAATCAGGAGCTAGATAGGCTAGTTTACCATATTGAATTTTATCTGATGAACTCATGCTTGGTATGAACCAGAAAGGCACATTCAGGGCGTTATTAAATAACCATCCAAATGAGGCTTGTAGAAAAGCTATACATGTTAATTAATTGGAACAATTTCTGAAAGATTATACTGAGTTGTCATGAGGTCCTCTCAAAACTGTTCCACTTGCATCCTAAAAATTATGTCATTTCACTAATGGAAAAGTATTTTCGTTCCTTTTTTTAGTTACAAAATGACACTATAGTACAAGGAAATTGCATTACTTTCTATCAGAAAAATGGCATTTGACTTTTCCACAAGAATACAGAAGATTACCTCAATTTTGGATCACTCCCATTGTAAGGAAAAGGGCATGCTTTCTGGAAAATGTTAAAACTTATAAACATTAATTACTAGACATTTAATTTAATTTTAACGTTTTTTAAGTCTACTGTTTTGTGAGAAAACATCCATTAAACGGTACACTGGGCTGCACACTGCAATCAGAGCCATTGTTTTTCTAGAGACAGATATCAAAAATTCAAAATCATGTTAGATAAACTGTTTGTAAGGTGAAGTAATTTTTAACACCACCCACCTACCTGTTGATCAAAGAAAAGGTATGCTTCCTTTCTCTTCTATGCCTGAACTATAGCATTTTGGGGTTTTTAGATATGCTACCATCACCAACATCACCACCACCACCCCCTAACACTGGAAAAGAAAAACCAACTATAACAAAAACTAAAAAAACAGAGCTTTGCATGAAAAAATGAGAAGGGCTTATTTTTTAAAAATCCCTTTCATTCCAGCATTTGTGGTTCAAACCCACAGAAGCCAAGCCACATGTACCTACTCTGAGATTACCAGCAGAACACGATCTACTTCCATTCACCAAGAAAACACAGCCGGCTTTTGATGAAGCTGTGACTTCCTCCTCTCAGCCCTATTAATCATCCAGCAACAAGTGAGAGGATGCCAGACAACTCATTTGGAGCACAGTTGGTTTTCCTCAGAAACATGCTTCTGTCTCCAGTCACCCAGGGAACAATACAGGCAGAGCAAGCTTGGGTCCTGCCCAAGCTTGGCACTCCAGCACAACAACCTGGCTACACTTCTGCCATGCCACCAGCTTGATTTAACTGGGAAGACAGACTTCTAAATAATACATGCCCCCATCACTGTATCAATTATTTATGAACCCAGTGAACCATTTCTTATGCTTTGTGTCTCCATAGAGAAATGAAATAATAAGAATAAGCAGTCCAACGACTCTACAGAATTCAGTGACAAATTTCTGACAGATCTTCAAGAATGCAGCCCACACCAGCCTACACACATACAGGTTTTAACATGATTCAGTTAGCAGAAATGGAAGTCTATTTCCCCTCCCATACAAGAAATACTTTAGTTAAAAACAAACAAACAAAAAAAATCATACTCTTTTGGGGCATCTTTGCAGTGACAGATTAATGAACTACCTGTCTCCTAGAAAAAAAATAAACATGTAAAATTAGTTAAATGTTCCGGTGTTTACAGCAATTGGAAAACAGAAAGCTGTAGCCAGAAGAGAAAAAGAAAATTACCTTACTTTTGAGATTATATTGGCAGAGCTTGGTAATGATACATCAAAAGCGTGTTTCTGACAGCATTTATCTACTTAAAACATAAGAACTGCCACAACAGAGTAGAATCATCCAGTCTCTTCTATGGACAAATTTCAGTGCTTCACAGAAGTTCACTACTATTTTTGGGTAAAACTCTTGCTAAGCTCTTTACCTAAAAAAATACCCCTAAAATTATAAGCTCCACCACATATTTTTTTATTTCAATTGGGAACCTGAGCTAGACAAGCTACCAGGCTGTGGGATGCTGGGCCGAAGGGCAGTGCATTTGATCCCCACCACCAATCTGCTTTTAATTATCATCAACAACTATTAAACTAATACAATAAAAACTTATAACAACTTTTTTTCAATGTGCTCTGTGCAGATCTGTTGTTATCTCAACCCTTTGGTTGAGATTAGGTGCCAAAACCAGGCTGTTTTGGTCTAGTCCCAACCAGCAATTACCCACCATGCAGCTGCTCACTCCCTCCCTCTACCTGCTGGAAGTATTGGAAAGAAAAGGTAAACCTCGTGGTTGAGATAAGAATTTAATAACTGAAACAAAACAGTATAATAATAAACAACATTATTATTAGAATAATAATAATTTTAACGGTAATGAAGTGGAGAGAGAGGGAGAGAAACAAACGCAAGAGAAACAGGTGATGCACAATACAATTGCTCACCAAATAGCCCACCCCTGAGCAGCAGTCAGACCCCATCAGGGTAACTCCCCCAGTTAAATCCTAATTGTCATTTGTCTCATGAGGATGTAAATAAAGATTGGGGTCAACTGAAACATTCTGTTCATCCATGCTGATCAGTTATAACACTTTCATTTAAACACAAACCTAAATATGAATATTTATAGACTGGGCATAGCCTTCTGTGATGTGGAATATCCCTTTGGCCAGTTTGTGTCAGCTGGCCTGGCCATGCTCCCTCCCAGCTTTCTGTACAGCTCCTCACTAGCAGAGCTTGGGATACCGGAAAGTCCTTTACTTGGGATAAACACTACTTAGCAACAGTCAAAACTTTATTCTTATCCTAAATCCAAAAAGCTGCTCTGTACCAGCTACTAGGGAGAAAATCCCAGCCAAAACTGGGATGTAAGTGTTATGCTAGATAAGCCAGGTTAACCTGACTCTACTAAATCCTTTTGCACTTTCTTCCCTCACCTTTACTTCACCAAATGCTTGAGCACTTTGCTCTGTAAGGGTTAGGCCCAAACAGTTACTTAAACACATGCTCAAGTTCCAGGTGGAATCCCAGGACTTGCATTTCTTCTCCTGCATGCTAGATGTTGTTCTCTCACACTTTACCCTTCCAAGCACAGTGGATTCTCCAACAGTAATAATTCCATTCAACAAAATCACAGAATATTTGGGGTTGGAAGGGACCTTACAGATCAACTACTTCCAACCCCCTTGCCAGGGGCAGGGACACCTTTCACTAGATGAGGTTGCTCAGAGCTCCATCTAACCTTGAACACTTCCAGGGATGGGGCATCCACAATTTCTCTGGGCAACCTGTTACAGTACCTCAGAACCCTCACACTAAAGAATTTCTTCCTAATCTAATCTAAACCTACTCTCTTTCACTTTGAAACCAACCCAGCTTGTCCTGTCACTACATGCTCTTTTAAATAGTCCCTCTCCATCTTTCTTGTAGGTTCCCTTCAAGTACGGGAAGGATGCAATTAGGTCACCCCAAAGCCTTCTCTTCTCCAGGTTGAACAATCCCATTTCTCCCAGCCTTTCCTCATAGGAGAGGTGCACCATCCCTCTGCTCATCTTGGTGGCCCTCCTCTGGACTCCAACAGGTCAGCGCCATTCCTGTGCTGGGGACCCCAGAGTGCAGAATCCACACACCCCCACCCTTCTGGCCATGCTGCTTTTGATGCAGCCCAGGATGCAGTTTGCTTTCTGGGCTGCCAGAGCATGTTGCCAGCTCATGTCCAGAAACCCACATGCTAAACAGGAAAAACTGATAGAAAAGATAAGACTTAATTCCCTCTAAAGCACGTAATGAGAAAGAAAGGAGAAGATGTATTTTCATCCTCAATTATGCATTTTGAGAATAGCTCACACTGTAACACTTCCTCCCTTACACCTTGTCTCCTACTGTTCTTTATTAGACTCTCATCCTATAGACAGCACCCATATTCAATCTGAAAAAGGAGATTCTTTTTGGCATTTGGATCTCTAAAAGTAAAATATTATTTCCTATTACCCTTTTGCTGTTCACACAGGTTTTATATGTATACTCTGCTGCAACCTGTAAACTCTATAATGCAGTGATATGTGTATTTTCATTTTTTACAGATTTTGTAATGAAAAAAATAATCACAGCCTACCCACAGTACTTATTCCATTTGTGAAAGGACTATAGGAGCTATGCAAGTCAATTATGTTTTATTTTGAAATGGTAATTTTTTTTCAGTGTTCCTTTACATCAACCACACAACACAAATGTGCATCTTCTCATTTTGGAATATCCAGCTGGAAAATGCAAGTCTTTACCTTTTTTTAAAAGACCCTCAATTAAAAATACAACATTTATATTTCCTTATGCACCTTACACAAACATTTGCAATGCATCACACTACACTTCTACTGTCTCTGCAACAAAGACCGTATGTACCTAATAATTTTGGCTGCTCAAATTCCCATGCATCTCCTGCTACCAAAATCCTGAAATTTATCTAAGACAGGCTATATCCATCTCCAGGTCTCAGCAGAATCTGCCCTGCTGTTCATTCTAACTGGAACTCACACTCATTCTATGTTGTTCAACACAAAAACAAAGGAATATTTGAATCTCAAAGCCATCATAATTCAAAGCAAATTTCCCTGATACCTCATGGGTTCTTATTTTAATTTGCCAGACGCATTAATTGGCAGCCACAGTGCAGCAGTGTGTTTAATCTATTTTTACAGATTTGAAGATATGGAATATCTTTGACTTACAAATTAATTTGGGGCTCACAAGTCTCTCTCTCACTGCTTTATCCTGACAGCTGATATCAAATAAGACATTCAAATGAACAGTATCAAAATTTGGAGGTCATTTTCCAAGGCTGGAGACAATACCTGTTCTCCCAGACCCCCAGCTTAACATTCTGGGTAAGCAATAAGGGTTATCTCAATTTTTTTTCTGGAGGTTTGTTTAGATACTGAATTGGTAAGACATAGTTGGTTTCATTACTTTATGCTCCTCAGCAGAGTATAGCAAATATTATCCAGGGATAAGGCACACCGAATAGGAAATCTTTCCTTGTTTACAAAATAATTATGAGGAACTTGCAGCTTTCTGAAATTTCACAGGACCACAGAATGGTTGAAGCTGGAAGGGACCTCTGGAGATCATCTGATGCAATCCATGCTCCAGCAGGGCCACCAAGACCAGGCTGCCCATGACCACTCCCAGGCAGGTTTTGAATACCTCTCAGGATGAAGATTCCACAACCTTTCATGGCAATCTGTGCCAGTGCTCTGTCAACCTTACAGTAAAAAGCATTTTTCCTCATGTTCAGAGAAAACCTCCTGTGTTAGATGGAAAAGGTCTCACCTCAACTGTTTTCTGGGATGGCACGTGGCACTTAACTTCAGACCTTCCTGTTGCTATGGATTTCTGGTGAGTTGGACTCGTGACTGAACTTGGTCACCGTCACCAGACATGTCCTGCTCATCTTACTTGGGTAGCGTGGAACTGTGCCCTTGCTGGCAAGATCCTCTGCCTGTCATGCTGTCACCTGAGCTCCCTCTTCCCATTTGTCGTTGGATTTTAGTGACATTCAGCCATCTCCTGGCTAAATGACACAGGGTAACAACAGAAAACTATGAAACTTTAAAGTAGAAAAAAGCCAGATACTCACACAGTGAAGGAATCAGGGGGAGCCGAGACTCTCCTCAGGTCAGCAGACTGCACTTTATGGATACTATAAGGCAGCAGGAAATGAGTGGCCAGGAGAAAAACAGCACACAGTGTGGAAAGACAAGAAAAAAAGGCAGGGGAGAGACAGACAGACAGAGAGAGGAGTGGAAGAGAAGAAAGAAAAAGACATACAACATTTAACAGAAACAAAAGGAATGTGTCACATAAAAGTTGAATGAAGAGACGTGCAGAGCTCTGAGTTTACACTAGAAAGCCAAGAGCAACAGAATACATGCAAATGGAGAAAATCACTGCTACATGGTACACGGGAGCCTTCCAAAGACACAAGTGAGGAGGACCAATGACAAGCTAGGCACATGACTATACAAGAAAGATGAAGGGTCCCAGAATTTCTTCCACAGGCACTGAAAAATTTCAAGGCAACAGACTTTGGAAGCAGGTCCAGAAATGCAAACAGACATCAAAGCCAAGATCTGAATGGATGGAATTGCCTCCAAAAGTTGACCTCTTTAGTTATTGTTTAAGATAAAGAAATACTGAAGATTTTGTATCCACAATGACAAATTGCTGTTTCCATTCTTCTTTCAAATACCTTAGGGAAACGTGCATTTTACATATAGTGATTCCCAATATTAACTTTCCTTTATACTCAAATGGTCCCTTTCTTTGTCTCAAGTGTATGGAATATGTTTTATCTATAAACTCTTCCCTCTCCTTTCTCTTTCATTATGCAGGACATTCTGCCTCAATCCCAACTAAAAGTCAGCGAAAATAAAATACCACGCTTCGAGATTCAGAAGGTATTCATTCAGAAAATTATTTCCAGAAAAATTGAACCACAGTTTCTCTTCGTATTCCCTACAATTTTTGGTACAGCTCACAAGTACCAAGCACAGCCTTGGCTTGATCAAAGCAAACCAAGCTACATCTTTTCTCTTTCACATGCTACCATGATTAACAGTGGAGAACAGGAATGAGAACTTAGGTAGCAAGATTTCTAGGGAAACTCTAAGTTTTTAAGAAAAATACCCCAAACCCCCAGAATACAAGAGAATAGGATTTAAAAAAAAAAAAAGTGTAAGACTTCATCAAATTAAGTCTTTTTCTACTTATGACACTAGACTAGCTAAAACTCCAAAAAGCATTCCCACTGCTCTTCTTAACTATCAATAATATCAAAGCTGACAATAATAGTAACTCTGCATTACTGCGACCCAAGATAATTTTATAATTGCTTTCCTGGCAAGGAGCTCAAGAACAGCTGTCTAATAATCAGGGATAGCTCCAGACCCACTTACTTATCCCACACATATAACATTCAAATGATAGTCATAAAAGAACAGTCTATCATATTCAATCAAATATAAGGTTTTCTGGGAGATTTCAATGGGACAAGGAGATGTATCCCAGATATCAAGTTAAGAAAAGTAGATAAACATATTTAATTGAAAATTTTCTCTCTTGAGCAATACTACAAATCACCATCATATTGTATGAACTTCTCACAACACTAATATGCTTCCTAGATTTTAACCTTTAGCATTCTATTTACTTTTTATCATGCCAGGAGACTCAACTCCTCTCTCCTTCCCTTTCAACACTTAGGAAAAAAATACATGCACAAATATATACAGATACAGATGTAAATATAAATACACACCATTTCTGATATATGAATCTGAGACTAGAGTTCCTGGCAAACCATGTGTATTTTCCCAAGACACAAGTTTGCAGAGAAGCACATCAGCCAAAACAAAGGACTCTGACAGCCATTTAGTGTACAGTAGTACATTTCAATCAAGCTAAACCACAGAGAATCTCCCTTAGACAACTGGCATATACCACAAATCTGTACTTCCTTACCACAGTTGAAATTCAGGTCTCGAAATCTAAACCTAACCGTGCTAATTATCAGATCAAAAGACCAGGAATTTTCTTTTTACATTTGCATTAGTCTCCCTCAGTGCAGAAGAAGATGCCCCAGGACTGCCCTCTGCTCGATTCTACCTTTCACAAGTGATCAAAGAGGGGTGGTTGGGTGAAATCGGGCACTGCTGCCCACAGGCAAGGTTCTGCTATTCTTCACTGCTCAAGAAAGATGAGTATAACCTTACGTATTTTCCAGGCAAATAGAAATTGCCCGTTAGACACACGGGCTTCTACTGAAACTTAAAGCATTAATCACAGTAAGGGAGCAGAATGTCGAGTTGAACAGGAATATGTTGAAAGTAACCGGGGAGGCTTTGATGACACGAACAAGTTGACAACCAGGGAATGTCAAAAAACTCTACAGGACGGGAGTCAAAGTTTGAAGTAAAGCAGTATCTTCCACTAGATATAAAACTGAAAGAGAGAGGCTACTTTTAAGACACCCAAAGGGAAAAGGTGTGCCTAAGACCTTGTCTTTTTTTTCCAGTTATATGAGTTAGTCTAGTGAAAGGTATTACATCTCTCCACAAAACTTGCCTCACCATTACAGCTGCAAGAGCAAAATTCCACACCCACCTCCCCAGAAAAATTAAGGCCTCGCTGCATAGCTGTCCAAATTAAATGTGGATCCTTGATAACTAGAGTTCTTTAGCTCATTTTCTTTGTATACTGGTCAGACTGCTTTGCTTCACTTTTAGTATAATTGATGAAAAACAGTAAAGGCACTTAAAATGTCACTCATTTTAGAAGCAATAAAGGCCTAGACAAGAAGTACAATAATAACCTCTACAAAATAATCTAAATTATTTTATTGGATGGCCATTTTTACAGGTCAAAATTTGAATATTTAGGTTTCTTCTATTAAAGATATGTCTGCAGTGCTTATGAATAAATCTTAATCATTAAAAGAATGTTAGTTCAGTGTTTTCCTCTTCACATGTCCCTCATTTCCAGTTTTCTTAGTCTTTCTCTTTACCATACTCATTTCTCATTTGGGTTTCTATAGTGAAGAAAGGTTTCCTACAAAGTGCAAACAGTCCTTTCTGGACCTTCAGGTCTTTCTCCATAAACAGTGCCAGGCAGCATGGTCCCACAATAAAGACTGCAAAATATCCTGAGTAATTCTTGATTGTGGTAATTTCTTACAGGGTCTGCATTGAAGCTTAAAAAGCAGATCAATAAAGTTGAGAAAATAAATCAAAATAACTTCAAGAGCAATGGCATACATATGCAGAACTGTTAGAAGCCAAGAGGCACAATGCTAGGCCTGCACAAACCTCTCCAAATAAATAACAGAAAGGCACAGCACTGGTCTAAAAGCAAGACAGAGGGTAACCCAGAAGATAAAGAGTAAAAGAAAGTCAGGTAAGTATTTACAATACAGTGAAAAGGAAGTTCAGAAGATGTGAGGGTTTTTTTATTTATTTTTTAAATGCGCTGCAAGTCCAGTACATGCAAAATCCATCACCAAATACACTGCCCCAAACAGGCTACTGCCATTAGGACATGCATGTATCCAACTCACTCATTCAGCAAAGGCATAGATGTTCTCCTCTTGCTCTTCTGCACCATGTTGGCTTGGTTCCTTAAGGAGATCCGAATGAGTGAGGGAGCCAATCGACAAGGTTCTCCATCCACTTGCATGGGGATAGACTTGTAGGTTAAAAGTGTCACCTCACGGCACTGGTGCAACCTCTCTCCATGACCACCTACCTGGAGAGCAGCCTGGAAGAAAATAAACAAAAAACCGAAAACCAAATAAAAACCAAGCAGGAAAGAGCGAGAAAAGACATCTCATAACACATAGTTCAGGCAGTTGACAAATCCAAAAATGCAGTTTTGATGGCAGCATCCATTACACAGTGCTCCATGTCCAAGACACGCTAAAAGAGCACAACAATTCACCCAAAAATTGCAAAGCACTACTTGAAATTTCATAAAAATTGTGGGCAACAAGCAGATATCTAAACACATGCACTGCATGTCTCATCACCTATATATGCACACGTGTGCACGCCCAAATGAATACTTGTATTCATTCGTTCATTCTTAAAGGTTTCAATTTGTTTTGGTTGGTTTGTTTTTACACTAACAGTAATGGTAACAATTATTTGCTTTTTAAAACAACAACGCTAATTAGATATAATTGCAATACAGAAAAATTATTTTCCCTTCCTGAACAGAATAGTCCCTAATATGAATTAGATCAATTTAAAATCCTTATTATGAAAGGTTACACAGCAAGTCAACCTCAATATTAGACAGGTTGAAAAGAGCAAGCAGAGGGACCTTGCTAAAAACTATTTAATACCATGTTTAAGAATTCATTTCCAAGAAATTAGGCAAGGAAGACAATGAGTAGATCCTTCAAGTTCTGGGAAGATATGTTTTGGTAGAAATGTATTTTTTTAATGGGTATGACTATTATGTGACTATTAACTCTCATCTATCAGATGCAGAAAAAAATCAGAGAACAGCCTAAACACAAGTCAAGACCTTAACCCTGCTCTGTGCACTTAATATTATGGATCAACTGAAATTATGATCAATAATATAATAATAATTCTTATAAAGGAGTTCTCTCCCTTGTTTTCACAGAACTTCTCAGGTATGAGCAAGCACATCCGAGAGACATACAGAGCAAGTTAGGATTATATCAATAAAGTCTAGGGTTACAGAAGTTCCTCAGCATAACAACCAAAGTAAAATTGTAGACCCTAGGCTTCCTGTAAAGTGCAACAGCAGCTCAAAGAGCCCTAGTTCTCAAATTAAGCCCCACCTTAAATTGTTGGTAGCTATTGAGATCAGTCTAGCTGCTTTGACTGCCTAGAGTCACATTAATGGGAAATCCAAAAACTATTCCAACTGAGAACTGCCAGTTGATACATGCTAAATAGAATTTTGACAGCATTTTCAAATACATACCCTAAATTCTTCAGGTTTACTCCACAAGATCTATTAGGTTAACAAACAAAGTTTTTCTTACTTGTAGGTTATTTCCCTAATCCACTTGACTCCTCAAAAAAACAAAGGTCAAAAAAGAACCCTTAACCCAGACAGACTTTCAGAGAAATGACTGTTGATCAAGACTGCCTTTTACTTTTGCTTCTTTTGAAGATTAGACTTGCCAGGCCTTCTCTCTGAGGAAGCAAACACCACTATCGTGGGCATTCACTGAAAGTGATAAGCACTGGGGGCAGGTCACACAAAAAGTGTGTGAGTTTAGTGAAAACCTAGTTTTAACCTCATTCACACAAGACACAGCAGCAACAAAGGCCTAAAATTATGGACTTAAGTGTGGTTTATAAAAACCTGCCAGGAAGCCCAGATATGGGCCTTCTGCTGGCCACACCAAGTTCAAGCTGCAGTGCTAGCACAGGGTTGACTACCAGCTCTCTGATTTAATCAGCTTCTGAAGAGATTATGTCACTGTATTACTGTTTTTGACCACTGAGATAAGCAGGACATCAGGGCATTGGACAGTGAGATTGCTTTTGTGGTAACTCAATTCACTTTAAGAACAGCATTGACAGAAAGTGCATTGACAAATTTAAATTGCTGGCTGAATTTCCTTTCCCTAGCAAATAAAAAAGGAGAGATAACATTCATGCCAGAAATATTAATAAGTTTTCCATAGCTATTAGTGAAGTTTCACAGACTTTATTTGGAAACTGTATGTGTATATAATTCTATACAATAGTTCATATTTATTTCCAATAGACAGTTATTTTAAAAAAGGATTTTCATACCATAGATTGAAACACACAAGAGTTAAAAGGAAAAAGCAGTATTTATTTCATCATAGAACATTCCCACATTAAAATCATGTCTGCATGCTGCTCTTATTGTAGCGTTCTTACTGTAGTATCTTGCCATTTAAGTTGGGAGCATTGCACATGCAAATCAGCCCTACTTTGCAAAGAATACATTCTTACTACTAAATAACACTTCTTTTACCAGAAAACTACAGCTTGACTCTGTCATTTAACAGCAGAGCAGGCTTTGGCCTTAGCTGACTATGTGGAAACTCACTTGTCTTCAGCAACAAGGAGAGTTTTGCACTCTGTCCTGTTGCCCACAGAGTCTGGCAGCTCCTGCAGGCAGGGGAGCACCTGCAATGCACTCACCAGTGAGGCCATGGTGAACCCAATGACCTCAATGTAGCCATCGTCATGGCGCTGAGGCTCAAAGTCTCTGTGATCTCCAGGGTTGCCCCAGGGCATTGTGCCAGCACAATACCTACAGAAAGAAGTTCAGAAAGCAAGTTTGAGAAAGCAGTTGGCTCTGGGGGTCCTGACTAGCAGCCTATTAGCCCGTTCGTCTTGTTTCCAACAAGATACAACACCCACAGATGTATCCACCATAATCTTTATCAGGTTCCTGTGTGAGAGGAACACAGGGAAACATCAGGAAACAGGTAACAGAGCAGCAGTACTTTGTTTTCCCTATTTGCTTTGATTCCTGCAGGTGACCTGTTGAGCCATAAGGCTGTTTTGCCCCTATGCTAGGCATACTGCACGGGGCTGCAGCAGCAACTCCAGCCTTGGAGTTCCATTTCCTCTCTCCCTGCTAGCTCAGCAGTTCTAACAGCACAAGGAATGCCAAACATTGCACAGCTTGAGGTGGCAGGGAGAATAAGAAGCAGGACAGATACAGCTGTGATATCTGTCTTTTCTGCCATTAAAGAATGGGTGTACAAGTGATCCAAGAGTGATGGAAGGGGGAACTTTGGAGAGGTGACACCAAGTAGCAGTGCAGGACTCAAAAGATCAAATGCTTAGGACTGCATGAGAAGCAAAGTGGTAGCTTGTCTAAAACAGTCGTCTCCAAAGTGGGGTGCACACACCACAGGATGTATGAAAGAAAAATCTACAGCTGACAACACAACTAGAGTGTGTGAAGAAAATACTTGCTTTTACTTTTAATAAATAAGAACACAAACATTAAATTAAGTTTGTTTCATTTTTATTACATCCTTTCTTAATTTATTATTTATGTTTGCTTTATATTGTATGCAACATTAGTATAGCGGTACCCGTATATAATTTAGAAATAAATATACATATTTACATATTGGGGTGGTGATCAAAAGATTTTTACTGATGGGGTTGCACAATCAAAATAAGTTTGGAGAGTGCTGTTCTAGAAAGCAGGAGATTGACAACTTTCAAAAATACACCCATATTTTTATTAGTTGACACCTTGTAACGTGTTAAAAACCAGCACTTCTTTCAACAAGTTGGTGTTTTCTACTGGAAAAATATTGATCCTCCCCTCCACATCTGCCCACTCCTCCCTCCTTCCTTTCTTTCACACTTTGATTCTAATTCAGCATAAGACTAGATATTTGTGTCTTTCTTTATTATCTTGTTTGCAGGTTAGGTGCACAACTTCTGAAAGTGAGTCTGTTAAGCATTTCTACTGTACCAGGATATTAAACTTCCTGAAGGATGATTTCACTGCACTCTGATGCCATTCTGTATTGCTAATTAACAGTATTGCAAGCACATAACTCTCAACAAGGTAGCCCAGTGGCAATATGCTTCCAGCACATTCACCCAGTCTAGGATAACTGGCAGGTCTCTTTTAAAAATTAGTATCATTTTTCTTTTATAAATCCAAGCATTTGTCTTGAGCTTACCTGGGTATGTTTAAAAACACTATACACTGGAACTTCAGCTCCTGGATCTTTGGAGTCAGGTCTGTACCATCACACTACAAAGCCAAAGTGACAGAGCACAGAGAAATTGCTGAATGGAGCCACAGACAAGAGAAGTGTTGCTGCTTTGTAACAACTTTCCCAAGACTTTCCTTGGAATGTGTTGCAAATGTCATGCTCAAAACTGAAAAGTAACAGAGCCATTAAACTCTCACCTCACTCTCTCTCCAAACTCCCACACCCACCCCCTTCCCACAACAGTATGACACTATGATTTCTTATACTTACCACAACTTTAACATGCTTAGACAAATCTCTTGAGCTTCTCTGCAGAAAGTCTGTAAAGGCTGCCTGCAACAGAAATAAGTGCAGGGATTGTCAACAGCACTTCCTCTCTTTTCTTTCCTCTTTTCCTATCCCAGCACACTACCAAAACGCCATTCTTTTGTCAAACTTATTCCAGTAGATGTGAATTTTATTGGGTTTTTTAAAATTATGGTACTTCTCCTTTTGAGAGGTTAACTGAAAAAAGTCCTTGGGCATCCAAGTATTTAAGTGCAAATTCTTGCTCACATACTTATTTCATGCTTAATGCACATGGGTACAGTGGGAGTCATCATCCAGAAAGACATTATACGTCATACATTATCCAACTAGTGTTTCTTCTCAATAACTTTAGAATAAAGTGTTGCCCACTTACCTCCTGAATGCACAACTGCGTAATTCTATTTGCATATTCACACATGAAAATTAATCACTCCAGATACCTGATCTCTGCCCTCTACTTCCCATGACCCTATATCCAAGACTGTTCCTCAAAGCCACAAAGATACAGGCCAAAACTCTGGAAATTCCTCTAGGAAAAGTCAATAACCATGTACTTCCCAAACCCTGAAAGAAGAGGAGCAGTTTCTTGGGAAGCTTATGAGTCAGAAGCAGGGGGACCAAGACATGAGCAGTGCTGTGTCCAAAGGAGTGGTGTTTCTCTGCCTGCTCAGTTCTGTATAACACCTGTACTTCAGGCACTTTTCAACTGACACCTGTGTGTGTGCACTTGAAATTGCAATGGGCAAAATGAACTGGCATGAGCTCCTGATGTGAGAAAGTTGGCGGGGGGACACTTAAACATTCAAGCAACTAAGTTAGCATTGTTCCGTAAGACAAATCATAACTCACCCCTGCATAAAACATTTTATTTCTAAATCGGCTGTTGAATTTCTCTGGATTTGCTTCTGTGAAAGGATGAAAAAGAAAAATATGAACACTCTAATAAAACAAGCAGACTTCATTATACCTTCACAATCCCTGCCAGCACTGTAGTGCTTTTAGCACATACCACTCAGTGAAAATATTAACATAAATACATTTTTCCTGTGTGAGTGTCCCCCATCTGTGCCTTTATCTGCTATCAGATTTCAAACATCGATAGTGAATTCCTCCCCTTTCCTGCAGAGAGTGAAAATAGATGGAAACAAAAGCAAAGAGGTAACAAGAATTCAACCAGTTAATTTAGCACCTCTCAGACTACTCATCTTATGATCCCTCAGTACAATTTGAGACTTCTGTTTCTACCAATGCTGAAAAAATCTCCAAGAATTATTAGAAATTCATGAAACACTAACCCATGTTTTTAAAACAGGAGTAAAACATTAGTTAATTACAAGATGAAACAGACACTTAAATTCTGATGTGCTAAATAGCTACTGAGGAACAGACATTTCTACCCAAATATTCCTGTAGCAAAGAAAAAAAAACATAGTGGTTACTCTAAAATCCATCCAGAAAACCACTTCATTTTTATTAGATTCCAAGTGATGGAGAATTTTAAGTCTAGTAGTAATGCACATCTAATGGTTAATTATTCTCACTGTTAAAGTAAATGTGGGGGATCCCTATCTTGAAATTTTCAGTCTTCAACTGCCAACTGCTAAATCTTATTATACTTCCCTGTCAGATTAAAGAGCCTTCACCTATCAGATATCTTCTCCTTGAGTAAATACTTACAGGCAGTGATTAAATTGCCTCTTAACCTTCTTTTGAATAAGCTAATTGAACTTCCTTTAATCTCCCAATATAAGGCATGTTTCCCAGAACACAGGTCATTCTCAGACCTCCTTCGGAACTGCTTTCCTAGTCTGTGGCATCTAGAGATTTCAGAAGCAGACCTTCTGGCACTGTATTCAGTGTTAGTACCAACTCTCCACCCTTGCTCAGTGATTCTCTAGTGAAAACATCAAACTACCAAGATTGTCCTTCTGGCTAAAGCATCACACTGGTGTAAATCCATCCAAATTACTTCTCAAATGACCACTTAAAACAATATGTCTAGTTCTCTTTGAAGCCATTACATGTCACAACAAAAGACTTCATTTTTTAAGAATGAGCTCCTTGAAGTTGCTGAATTGATTGCTTTCTCAGTTACTGTATCATCCTTCTTTTGTGTAAAAGGTGAGTCAAACTCAGTCAGGGGCCCTTCTACTTCGAACAATTAATTTGACCGCATAAGTAAATCTCATCCCAGTTATTGAGCTCACAGCTCTTTGCAGAGAGTCTCAACACCCCATGCCAAGCAGTAGAAGACTGCTGCAGGCTTAGTGCCTGTTCTGCACGTTCTCTGATGTGACCAGCCCTGATGGCTCCAGACAGCAGCCACCACAGCACTCCATCTTACGTGGATCTTATGACAAATGCTCACCATAACCAAAGCTCCAGTTTAGAACAGAAAAGGAGCTTTTTCTGAGGTCAGGGACTCAGCAGGCCCTCAACGTACTGCTCCTACTTCTGACATCACAAATGAGCATCGGTAGGAAGGAAGGACTCTTTCTGTGATACGGAATAGAGCCTAAAGTTGATTACAGCACAACTTTTATTGTAGAAGCAAATTACTGACTGCAGATCCAAGCCTCCACTACATCCTCACCATTCTCAAACTATCAAGAGAGTAGAGAATGGAATGTGTTAGACTGTGCAGTGCAGGGGGGCTTCCTGAAAATGAACAGTCCTTCAGAGCCAAGGGATCAAACAGCATGTCAGCAAGGATAAAGTAAATTGCATCTTCTGTGCTCTACCAGGGCATAAGGATGGCAATGGAGTTGCCGCCCAGAACACTTCCTGAAGAAGCAGAGCTAAGTACATGAGGCTTGGATCCAATCCTCAAGTCTCAGTCTGATTAGTCACAATAAAAGTATAGAGGTTGCCATGGAAAAAGCCACATTCACGTACAAGTTGCTCTGAGACACTGCAATCACTGCCTATTCTAAATATTACAGCTGACCAATCTCTATAGCATAAAGTGCTCTGCTAAGCTGAGAGTTCATATCAATTTATCTTATTTGGGTTTGCAGGCATGGTATTTGTTGGTTTTAATAGTATATGTGACTACAATAGCTTCACATCAGCAAATACACACAACAACTTAACTCAATAGCCCAAGTGCTACAGCTGTGAAAGTGCTTTACACTTCGCTACTGTTGCTAAGAATTTCTCTGGGCTGTCATAATTTGTAAAAGAGATTGGACTTTGTTTTGCACTGCTTATTTCACAGAACCATAGAATACTTTGGATCAAAACTGAAATTTGAAGGACATCTAGTCCAACCCCCCTGCAATGAACAGGGACATCTTCAATTGCATCAAGCTGTTCAGAGCCTTTTCACCCAACCTGACACTGAATGTTTCCAGGAATGGGGCATCCATCACCTCTCTGGGCAACCTGTGCCTAACCACCATTGTTAACAACTTCTTCCTTATACCTAGTCTAAAATTTACTCTCTTTTTTGTTTAAAACCATTACCCCTTGTCCTATTGCAATAGGCCCTGGTAAAAATCTGGCCCCATCTTTCTTATAAGCCTCCTTCAGATACTGAAAAGCTGCAATAAAGTTTCCTGGGAACCTTCTCTTCTCCAGGCAGAGCAACCCCAATTTTACATGAAAAACAGTACAATCCATGCACCAGCAACATCTCCAAGGCTATAAGCAAGCTTCCCTCTCCTAAAATACATAGGATTCACTTCATATATTTTAGCATTTGAGAAGATAAGGAAGCCACCAACAGTAAAGACTTGTGCTTCAAAAAGCTCTCCTGGCCACACATACACACAGCTTGCTCTGCCAAGTATTTTTGCACCCACGTAAATTTTTAAAACACTGGCATGTCTGGAATAACATTCATTCTTTATAGGGCTCCATAAATTCATTATTAAATAATGCCTCCATTAAATGAGAAAGTAGACATGCATTTAATCTATACTGTATATTCACTGCCACATTAGCAATGCACAGTGATATGCACTCATAAAAAAATGCATACAGCTGTCATCATTTCACTCCTGTGCCCTTTTGTGGCCCCTCATTATTATTCCTAAAGCTTGAAGCAGTCTTAAACATTATAAAATATGCATTAGCTCATTCCATCATGTATCCTGCTCTTTATTTAGCCTGGCATTAGAGTGCTATCTTTTCATCTTGAAATGACACACTGATAGAATGACAGTGAAGATAAGGGAGGCTGTGTTTCAGAAAAAAATACCTGCATATGAAGCTGGAATGACCAAAAGCTGAACATAGAAATTTGAACCAGGTTTGTTACAACAAGCACCCCTGACTAAACCCTATAAATAGAGCAGTTCACATCAGTCCAAAACCCACCTGGTTACACCACATTTCAATTTGTATGGGGTGGTAAAACTGCCATTGGCACAGAGGCAGACAAGATGCTACAACTGCTCAAATTCCTGACAGTTCTGTGGACATTAAAACCTTTAACTTGCATAGAGACACTCTGGGTCTGTACCAAGTCCAGTGTCAAAGTGCTGTACTCATCCACAGATAACAGCTCTCTAGCTTGAGAATACAATTATCCTCCTGCTACTTCCAATCTTGCAGCTCTTCTCCTCCCTCCACCTCCAGACTTGCAACTCACTTATTTGTTTTTCTTTCTCTTATTTTGACACTTCTGCATCATCATTAACTTCTTTATGTCTGTACTTATCTCCTTTAGAAGTTTCCAAGCCTCAAAAAGCTTAGGGAAGCTTTTTTTTAGCCCTTTTCCTCCAGTAAATGCCAGTCTTCCTTGTACTTTTTTCTGTTTTTTAATTATAAAGTCCCTTGGAAACTCATGATACATACAAGAAGAAAGAAGTGATTGTATCTTGTGTTTTTATGTTCCAGCTTTCCTTTGAATTATAACAACAGGATGTTAAATCCAACTCCATTTTTTAATTCATGAAGTAACTGCCCATCCACAAGGCTAAGGAAATAAAAGTCCCTATTACCTCTAGATTCATGGAACTCCAGTGTAACATGTGCATCAAATCCAAGGCTGAAGTAATTATTGAAGACATTGAGGGGAAGCTGTAATTAGATAATAAAAAGAGTTGTAAAAATAACATGAATGAAACATTTCTCAAACACACCAGGGATTAACTACTTTAAAGCTGGCATGTCAGGAAAACGTAAGAAGAAAGCAGCACCCATGAGGAAAATGGAAGCAGAAGGTTGCTCTGAAGGTTAGTAATGGCTTGTGGAAGAGGGTCAGATACAAGAACCCAAAGAACACAAACACAGCTACAGTACTTTATGACCACACATGTATCCTTGCAAACACATCAAAGGGTTCCTTATGTTGTCATTGAGATCTCCCATAAGGCTGCACTACTTAACGTGTCATCAACACAAAGATTTTCATAATTGCTGGCTCTTCAAGCTCAGCATGGCAAATAAAACTCAAGCTGTGTTCTTCTCGCTTCACATATAACCAGGACCAATGCAAGTCCCAGAGAAGTAGCCCTGATTCTATTGAGGGTGCATGAGGCAGGGAAGCACACATCTGGCCTCTTCATTGTTACACAGGCCCAGCAGGGCTATACAAAGGCAACAGTACCATCCAACAGATAAGCTGGAAATTATAACTCAGAAGAGGGAAATGGTTCACAGAATCAGGGGGTTTTTTTTATTATTGCAGCACTTTCAACATCTCCAGTCCAAATAACATATGATTCTCTCACAAAAGATTTTCTTCAGTTATCAAGATACACTAAGGGAGATTATATGGAGACCCACACACAAAGTTAAATACAAAAATACACTACACCTTGCTGTAAAGTAGGAAACAGCGGGTACCCATTAGCAAAATCCTAAGGAATAAAATTTTACATCCTGTTTTTAGTTTTGTCTAATTTGGAAATGGATGGTAATCACAGGGTTGTTTCTCCTGCAATCAGAAAAAAACAACAATGACCTTTCTGATAAAATGTTAGGGGTTTTTTTCCAGGATTTAGTCCTTGACATAAATGTTCAATGCCTGGGAGTTTACAAACAACAAATAAACGCATTACATTTCCCACAACTCTGGAATCACTGACACATGAAAAGAACCAAAGCAAAAGATGCAAATAGAAAATTAAAAATGTTTAGGGCTCCCCACCCATGCAGCTTATGGTGTAACCCAAACGCGTCCATAAGCATCCTATAGTTTCCATGGGAAAAAGTAGGCTCTAACCTTACGTGCCCCATCCTCCAGCTCATCCTGAGGCAAATCAGGGTTGCGCTCAACCTGCAGATTCCAGCGGTCCAGCTGGACAATGGTCCCATCTTCTACATGGCAGAGGATCTTGGACACTGGCTCATCTGTGTAACCCTGACAGCAAAATGTGACCAGAGTATCAGCCACGGATGCCAAAAACGAGTCACTCACCAACTAGCTGGCAGACCTCCCTCCTTTCACACAGGCCTAAAACACCAGATCAAAGGTTCCTAAGACCCTTGATAAATTTTGATGCATCGATAACAAGCTCTTACTGAGGTGCACAAACCTAGGGCAGGCAAAGTAAAGCCATAAGGAGAGGCACTCAAAGTGTATTTGTGTTACCTGGAATAACTCCAGTGCTGTAGTCAAGGATAAACAAAGAGAAATAAAGTTTAAACTATGCTTAAATTAGAAGCCTGCATATCATCCTCATTACTCGGACTGAAATACCAGCTACATCTAAGTACACCTCTACTACAACTACATCAATAGCAATTCAAAATCCCATACTGGAAATTGAGTCAAACCATTATGCCTAAAGTGAAGCAGACCTTGGACACAGCCCTGCCTGCTGTTTGAACCCACAGGAAGGCCCACCACACACAACTAAATCCGAGCAGCAAGTTGAGAACCCGCACATAAGGGTACCCCAGTCAGTCCTTACCCCACCCCAGTTGAGGGTGCGGGCAAGGTCATTCCCAGTGCCAAGCGGAAGGACAGCCACAGGAGGCGGGGGGCTGAGCTGCAGCTCATCAAGGATGGAGAGGATCCAGCCCACCTATAAAAAGGGAAATGCAGAGTACTGTTAGTAAGAAAGATTAAAAGGAAAAAGGCATATTTTGATCATATCGTATTCCTATTCACAGCGAAGACCATGTAAAAGAAATGCAAAAGAATGATGAATAACAATGGAAAATTCAAGATAATGTCTTTAAAATTACCATTATGCCAAAAGAAACAAAACCTTTGACAACAGTTATGAAAGAAAATGTGAGAGACACATTAAAACAGCATGGTATCTGAGAACTTGTCATGTCAAGCATTAACTTGCCCCCAAGTCTCCCATTTCCCAGACAAGAGACTTTAGTGCTGAATTATTTTATTCAGTACAAAGCATTATATCTATCTATATAATATATAGACATACACACATATATATCGAATAAAAGGCTAAAAGACTAGAATAAAAGACAGAGTTTAATGCTTAGGGTTGAAGGCCTTGGATTTGGAACAATGAATCAGTCTCTTTTGTATTCTAAGTTATTAGTTATTTCAGACAGTTATTTCTCTCTCCTGTCTTTATTCTGGACAACATAAAACTTTCAAATAGAAATCTATCCAGAAGGAACAAATTACTGTAAACTATTCTGTTGTCATTAAATGGTAATTTCCAAGGGGGAGAAAGAATTGTTACTAAAATGTTACCAAATATTTTATGACTGATATTCTTGATACAAAACCAAAGAACTCTTTATTAAACTACTTCTCGCTTTAAACTACTTCCCCTTAAAAAAAAAAAAAAATACTTTGTGAAGAACCTGGGTTGCATTTTTAAATAAAATGTTAATAAAAAATAAACAAAAGATTTTTTTTTTCCCTCTCACAGTTTCCAAAGATGCAATTTCTACTGGAAATATGAGCTTTTAAATAAGACAGAAAACAGAAATCGTGACTGCAGCTGGACAGAATTTTTCTTCCCTCAACTAATATTATTGTGGTTTGAAATAGATTCTTAACCCAAGCTGGGATTACACTGGAGCTTCACAAAAGGCACCGAGCATAACACGGGCATTGGGAACGATAGCTGGAATCTGAAGATCAGCAGACAGGGTGACCTAATAAATACAGCAACCACCATGCTCTTCAGTATTCTGGGGTATTTCTTTCTCCAGCTCTCTTAACAGATAAATTTAATTTTGCACAAATGGCATTTATCAGACAGCTATTTATCATAACCAACTGTCCATTGTCATCTCAGGCACTTACAGCTCTCATGACTTTGGATGTCTCCAAAAGTATGTAGGTCTTTTAGAGGGATTTTCAGAGGTAAGTAATCCTCTATTTTTGAAAATATCTATCCTTCAACATTGTTAGTAGGAGACAGAATAAACAGTCCAAATAACTTCCGTGGGGCCAGGAAATCCTAAAAGGTCTTCTGTCATCATCAATGACTTAATTCACACATCTGTGCCTCAGCCTCTCAATGCTACAGATAAAATTGCAACACCTAGCACTTCCATAAATTATTTTAACTGATAAACAGAAATGTTAAATTACTAATTTTTAAGTACAACATTGCTATTTAACTCGAGGTCACTTCTAAACCTTGTGCATTAGTTGTACAATCAAGGATGGCACAGACTATGGTTTCCCTGTAAACAGAAAGCTCCTGACTGCTTTGAAAGAGAAGCTTTCCACTCCTGCCCTGGAAAGTAACAGCAAGCAGTGTTGATGGAAAAGTTACAGTAAGTTCTGATCAGCTCAATAATGCAAGGTAACATCTGGTCTCATTGCATATTCATTAAGTCCATTTGAGCCAGATATTTCATTTCTAAATGTAATGGCTTTGGGAATAACTAGATATTAATTTGCCTCAAACTGAGCGGCAACAAAAGTAGTAGTGCAGTGCTGCTCATACTAATGAGAAGGTGCTGCCACCTCTCGCTTGCACTGTTCAGCAAAGGGAAAACAAAAGATGGTCCAACTCAACGCAGTTGCATTCTTTTTTATTTTAATACCTTCATGACAAATTTTTTTCCCCCATGAAAACATTGGCTTCCTCAGATGAAAAAGAGAAAGAATTACAGCAGAAGACTGAATAACTTTTTTCCAGCTTATTTCTCCTGCTAAAGTAATGCCTTGCACATTTCTTAAGAAAAGTTCATAATTCAGTAATGTTTCAATTTCCCATGAACCAGCCAGACAATAGTCTTATCATTGATTTTTTTTCATCACACTTGCAGAGGAAGCATTGTTATTAGTAAACCTACTGCTGGGGTTTTAAAGAACCCACAGAAGTTGAACAAAAAAATTCCCCCAGAAATTCAAGTAGAGATGAGCTAAGAGTGGGGGTACAGCTCACTACAAAATAAACCAACAACTTCTCCAAGCCCTAAAATCTACATATATCTATTCTGTCCAATCATTGCATCTTGTAAGGGGTAATCCATTTTCCTGACCATACTTACTCTTAAAATTACTATCAAATGCATTTTGGGGAACTTAGCCTACTAGAGATTAAAGGTCAGTTTTTCAACTGTATTTAAGTACTCAGAGGCACAGACTGGTATTTGCAACATTCCTAAAGGAAAGAATGCAGTTGTAATAACTCTGTTGCCAGTCACAACCTCCAGATCCTGAACTGTAGAGTCTGTTTCCAACTGAAAAAGGTGCCCAAATCCTTTAAAGATTTTAACTTATTCACTTATCCAAGAACACAGAAATCCTATTGCAAAGAAAAACACTGAACCTGGATCTGCCAGATCCCAGGCTAGTTGTATGACCAATGCAATATCCTTCCTCACAGAGGCTTCATAAAGAAAATGGGGAAAATAACTTTAGGCACAAAGGAGATGCTATTTTACTCTACTCGGACATCATGGAGACAACAGCAGGACGGAGCAGAGTGGCCCTCAGTCACTGGTTCAACCTGCTAGACCCTCAGATCTATGTAAATAGTGAGAGGAGACCAGCAAAGTTAGTCTTTATCTTTTTTAAGCTGTACCAAATCTTTATGCATAAAGGAAAAAAGACTTCAGACATCAGGATCTGGCCCCATATCTACACATAAAATTGAAAAACCAATACTAGATTTCACAAGCATTAGGTATGTTATCTGGTTCTACAGGTGTTGTGAGGTGGGAAACCCATCACTGCAAGGAATTTAATCACTGGTCTGAAGACCACAGCGCTACCAGGTGCTGGCCACCTACCGTCCCATCCCCGCCACAGGCCAGGATCCTCAGATTTGGCACCTTTCTGTACAGCTCCAGCCTGGACGGGGAGGAAAAGGGAAAAAGGGAAAAAAATCAGAAAAATAATGCAGACACTTTTTATGCATTTACTGAGTGACAGTGTGACCACCACTTCCTGCATTTTCAAATATTCATTACTAAGAATGTGAGTGGAGGTGGGAAAAGAAAAAAAAAACAAACCTCTTGCCAAAAGCCTCAGCAGTGACAAGGCTTCAGCCCTGGCACTCACAGGGAGCATCGGTCCCTCGGCCCAACCTGAGCCCTGTGGCTCACTTCATGTCTTCACACAAACACATGCAAAACCACTAGAATGTGAAATAGGACCTTCCTCCATGTTAGGCAGCACCTCCTGACAAGTGTTTGATCAGTTTATCACATTCCCATGCTAAATCTGGAAGGCCAGATTCTCACATTCCCTCTGGAGAGGTCAATCCTTCATTTTTCTCTTACCCTAAAGCAAACGAATTTAAACACTGAGGTTCTTAAGCAAAGTTTAGTGTTCCTCAGCATGATTTGATGAGCTACCATTTCTCAAGCTTGTAGAATATGACAGCTCCTTCAACTGGTAACTACATTTTAGCACCACAGAAGGCAAGAATATCTAATAGAATTCTTTCCCGGGCTATCTGATCTAAGGTACCAACAGGAGAGACAAAAAAACCTCCATTGAAGTCCTGCTTCTTCAGTTGCATCAAAGAAAGGCATAACAAAATATCTTGTAATGGAGTGGGTACATTCATGTGTAGAGAGCTGAGTGACCAGAGGACCTAATCCTCCTTTAACCCCATTATACAGTTCTGAAAAATGTATGTCTACTTTAAAGCCTCTAAACATCATGAGAGGACAGCAATGGGCATGTTTCTGCAGGAATAACAAAAGGCTTGTGTGCCTTGAATAGGAAATACTTGAACTGTTCTTATACAGGTAAATATTTTTATTTTACATTACTACTATCTTTTTGTGCTGCCTAAATTGTGAAAGCACGGCTGAACAGACTGCTAAGTGCAGCAAGTATCCCCATTTCATCTACCATAGAACTGTGTTTTCTTAACCACTGGCAGCAAGGATCAGCCCTTTAAAAACAGGTCCTCTCTCCCTTGGAAGAGGAGCACAGATCAACTGTCCAGATAAACTGAGGTAGTCACTCAGCAAGCAGAGACACTTGCACAGTGCTGTCACATATGGCAATCTGGAGGCAGTCTCACCCCACCGTAATTCTCATCCATTAGGAAATGGTCAGGCATTGGGATCAGCAGTGAGGCAGTTTTGGAGCCACCTGGACCTGGCTCTGTCTGACACAGGGGCAGCTCCTGATGTCTTCTCACAAAAGCCACCACTGCAGTCCTCCCTTTTGCTACCAAAACCTGGATACATAAATGTCATACACAGTCTACTAATCTAGCCAAGCTAGACCTTTTTCAGCTTTCCTCATGAGAAAACAAATAGGCTGTGCAGAGATAAAGGCTTGAAAACTTACGCATCTCTTGGCCCATCCTGAGAGAGATCAAAGACCTGGCGTGGATTCAAATACCACATAAACATTTGGAGAACCTTGGTGCCCTGGGAATTAAAAAAACCCAAAAAAAACAAAACAGTGAAGCAAGGAGTCGTTTAATGGTTATTAGAAATAATAGTGTGCATTATTCATTATATTTGAACTGCCTTTTTTTTTCCCTGTGCTTTATAAATAAAACAAGAAAGAGACAGATTAGAAAGTGGCATAGCAAATGACTGCTCTGTAGAATAGCAACCCACCAATCTGGAGGTGCTGCACATGTAAGATAGNAACATTTGGAGAACCTTGGTGCCCTGGGAATTAAAAAAACCCAAAAAAAACAAAACAGTGAAGCAAGGAGTCGTTTAATGGTTATTAGAAATAATAGTGTGCATTATTCATTATATTTGAACTGCCTTTTTTTTTCCCTGTGCTTTATAAATAAAACAAGAAAGAGACAGATTAGAAAGTGGCATAGCAAATGACTGCTCTGTAGAATAGCAACCCACCAATCTGGACAAGGTGCACATGTAAGCATATAGACTTATTTCAAAACACAGATCACTAATGGTTTGTAAGAACAGGTACTTGGAGTCAGACCAAAGGTACATCTCCCCCAGCAACCTGTTCCCCTGCCTCTCATCACCTTCAAAAACCTCTGTTATCCCACAGCACCCTCAATCATCCATGATAGCAAGAAGCTGAACAAGACTGTATGCAAAGTCACCATCACATTTAATGGCTATGCTATTCTCCATGATCTATAGGCCTTTGTTGTATCTTACACCAATCTTTTCTACTAGAAGGACATGTTTTTCAAAAGACACTCAGATTCTCTGATGTCCAAGAAGTAGCAGAACTGATCTGGAAAACATTCACTTGGTAAAGTACTCATTCCAAAAATCCTAAGGAAAAAGTGTGCCGCATGTTAGTCACTCCAATTTGGTTCTCTATGGTACAGTATAAGACCACCAATGATTTTTTAAATGCCATACAAATGTCAATTCACATTCACTAGCCTTTCCTAGTAAAATTAAACCACTTTTTGGATAAAGGTAAATCTGGAACTGCATTGGCAACCTAAATTTTCCATGGAAAGATGAAGTCTTCTGAAAACCTCCAAACCGTCATTTTAGATTCCTTTCAAGAATCTGAAAACAGAAATGCAACCACTCAAATACTCAAGTAACCATTTCAGCCACCCAACTCCACCGAAGTGGAAGGGTCATTCAACAGCAAGGACCTCTTCTGAGAACTGCCCTTCAGGCATAGAGTCCTTTCTATCTGACTGACCAAGAACTAGTGCCACTTAACTAGCAGAAATCCTGCTGTTAGACTAAAACTTTGTGCCCTGCATCCAGCTGATGCTCTTACCTGATTCCCTCCACTTTTTGGATTGACAAAAACCAGCAGTGGCTTCATGAGTGGAGAGGAGATAGGCTTTATCACAAACGGCCGGCCTTTGTTCTCCTGAGAAACAGAAGCAAGAAATAGCATTAGCACAAGCTATATATGTTTTCCTGGCATAACACACACAGGAGATCCAACCTAGCTCTGACAAAACTACCTCAGGTATTGGTTATAGTACAGCCATGTCAGTGTGGTGCTCAGCTGGGACTTACTCCGATGAGACAACAGAATATAAATAAGAGGGGGGGAAATATCACTTCAGGGTAATACACAATTATTTCAAAATTTTACTCAGTATTATTTCCAGCCATCCAACTCCTAATTATTCACACAGCATTAATAATGTGTCAGATAAAGTGTTATTTCTAATATGAACATTTTTTCCAAAGGGGAATAGAATGAGATATGCTACTTATTCCATTCATTCTATCTAACAGATAAATTGTATCAGCACTTATTTGCAGGTAATCTGCTCTTGAATTCTTGGCCTTGTTTCCTTCCCACCTTTGAACAAATACCACAGATGAAACCCAACACATCAATGAGGAAACTATTTCCCTCCCTACTCCCAACCCCTGCAGAACACCAGAGAGCACAGTAATGAGGATACTGTCCTGGGCTCTTACAGGCAGGGATTCCAGGTTCTGGTCTGCAGTTCTCCCACCACCCAAATCAGGCCTTGAACCAGAGAGCCCTGTCTATGCAGAGGCCAGTCTCCCTCTACCTCTCCCATGAAGCTGTTTGTCTGTATAACCAATTCACTGAGAAGAGTTGGGAAGCAAGGTCTTCTATAAGATACATGGGTAAAAAAAATCATCAGATCAATAATCTGTTTTCTCTCTCCCTCTGTGGTCAAATTTCAATCTTCACACAAACAAAATGTTTCCAATATGAGATCCCCCAAAGGAAACATCCTCAAACTGGACCAGAGCCTTGCATCAGTGCACTCACCATGGACTTCACAACCCCATTTTCACACCCTTGCTTTGACTAGTGGAAAACAAGGGTGTGAGCTGAGTCTCTTACATCCCAAGAGAAGACTCTTTCACTAGGGTGCTGATCTTTCTGGAGTCTGGTACATTGATTCTTGAAGAAAAATCAACTCAGAAAATAAGACTTCTCGTACAAGTTTTATCTCTTCTAGCAACAAATTCAATAGCACTGAATTTTCCAGGAGAAAAAAATATATTAAACAATGCGAGGAGGGGGAGAGAGAAAATAAACCAAAACCCTAAAAACTTCCAAGTCACGGGTTAGACATTTAAACAAAAGGAGCCTGATTTACAAAGCACTTGAATACCTACTTCATTGCCTCTTTTGCTGGCTTTTCTTTTAAAAGACGTTCTCTTCTTTCGTCGTGTTGAAGTCTTTAAGGAGTTCTACATCAAAGGAAAAAAGAATACATAAAAAGCAAAACAAAATTTAGAAGACAGGCCCAGACAGAGCCCCTTTACGAAGCTCTTCCATGCACGTCCACTTCGAGAATGATAAGAGTATCTGGCACATGCTCAAGATTTAAATCACATGCGCTGCATGCTTTACACTTCCACACCACCGTTTATGGAGAAAGCCACACACGGAGACCAGACTGGTGCTTTGGAACTGGAAACTTTCCCACGCTGTGAGGGGGCAAAAAAGATCAGATGCTCCCATAGACTCACATAACACCACATGTTGTACCTGCCAACCCTCCCAATAGGGGTAGGAGACGCCCGTTTCCCCTTCGGGGCTCCAGTCTCCTGCCCAATCAGGCTCGTCTCCTGGTATGGAGACCACCTGCATAAAGATGTAATAAAAAACATGATAAATGAGATATTTTTCATGTTTTTTCTTTTCTTTTTTTTTTTTCCTTAGGAAAGAAAACAACAAGTTTTAGCTCTGGCAACCATTATGACTCAACATAACGTAGGCCACCATGGCGTATGATGCTGGCACTGTAGAGTCAGCTCCAGCCTATCAAGAAACTTGTGTAATCATCTGCTAAGGAACAAACTGAATTAATCTTAATTTTTAAGGATTTGAGTGAAGGAGGTGTTTGTGGGGTGGGCGGTTGCTTTGTTTTTAAATAACAGTATCACTTAACTACATAGGAAAAATATATAATTACTCGTACTTTTGCAAAACCTATTAAAATAGAACTTATGTCAAGACTGTTCTCCAGGCTGGCAATAGTCTGTTCAGTGATACTGAGTGAAAAGGTGTTCTGGTTTGATAAGAACAGTCCAAAAAGGATAATTTTATTATATTTTTCAATTATTTTAATTTAGTAATTGAAGTCATACCTGCAGGAAATCCTAACCATTTCCATATGATTCAAATTTTGTATTATGGGAAATACTCCAAATATTTGTGCGGTATTTCAACTTCTAGTCTAGCCATCACTAAGAAATAAAGCAACACAGGGAATTAGAAGAAAGTTCATTGGTTTTTTTTTTCCTGGTTTCAAGAGAGAAAGCAAGATTCACCCAGCCATCCAAAAATTCATTTATGTCTTGACCTTGTTCAAAAGTGTACCACTTATGAAAGTCAACAAGTAGAGACCATCAAATCTCTAAACAGTGAGGTCTGTTGTTAATCCTGCCTGCTAACCAACATCAACAAGAGCAGCTACTAGATTTTGTTTAATACACATCCAACACTGCCAGAATTTCAAGACTTCAGTATACAGAAGTTAATGCTTGCACATCTATTAGTAATAAAGCTAACAGCTGCCTAACTCAAAGACCTAAAGGCACTGTCCTTAATTATGGAGATAAGGGCTGTAGAGCCCAAGGTCCCAAGCTTTTTATCAGCTCTCCACATTACTTGTGGACCAGGATATAGTTGTGCCCTACTGCTTACTGAAAATATTGAAGACGGGTTTGCAGAGCAATTTCAGAGCATTTGCCCTTTTAGACTGTATTTTGAGAAACTACCTAAAGAACTGTTCGTACTTTTCCCTACTCTGATACAAAGCAATTTTGAAAGCATGATAAACCCCAAAGACAGCACTGACTGTTGCAAGTGCATCAGCAATCCCATCTGCACAGTCTTTCATCGCCCTACCTCAGTAATCAGATCGACTGTACAACGGTCTTGATGTCAATAGAAAGTTATGGAGACATTACTTTCAAAGCTGCCTCCCATGGGGGCCTTAACCTAGTTCCTCAGCCATTCTCTGATGAAGGATTATCCCTGGAGTGGGGCAAAACACAAGACACAGAGAGAAGATGTAGTCTATCCACAGTCTTGCTAGCAGTCTGCTGAAAGCTCACACACATACCAAACCTTTTCCCTGTGCATCAGTCTGTCCAGGTGCAAAATTCAAAATGCTTATCCTGTTGGTTAAGTGCAGTGAATTATTGTGGCAAATATTAGTCTATAACTTAAGCTAGGTAAAATACTAGGCAAGTACTTAACTGTACCTCTAGAAGAAGACTGTACTTATTATTCTACCTCCAAAATGGACAGACCTAAGTCCAGTGAAGTTCTTCTGGAAAGGGCAAAGACAGTTCAGTAAAACTGACTGATTTTAAAAGAATCATTTAAAGAATGTTTAAACGTAGCTGTCATTAAATCCCACTAAAATGTATCTCTTTCCTTGCCTATGGGTGAGGTGGGAAAAGGCACAGAGCTGTATTAAAGAAACAGTTTTAGTCTAAGCCTCCATTCATGAGTATAAACATTTCCATTTCAATACTCAAAAAGGCATTAAATATGCTACATCACAACAATGTTATTTCACTCTTCTTCTTTTTTTTGTTTTTTTTTTTTAAACATGCCTACACCTAAGTGTTAACAGAACAGTTTTGCTACGGTAATTGCAACTGCACGTCCATAGCAGATGAAAGGCAAAAAAGCTGCTTAAACATATGCAGGTTCTTTTTGCAAGCATGCAGAAGAGTAACAGCCAGGAGTATCAGCAGTCCTTGCACACTGAAGTGAAGAAATGGATACATACTACCTTGTTCACACAACAAGGTGATGAGTATTTTGTAAACATACAATGTTATTTGGCAAGGTACCTGATAGCAAAGCATACCTTTAAATGGGCACCATAAGTAAATCCTAACTTGCCTCTAGGGAGGAAACCTCTCCTTTGTGGATGTCAGTTTGTCCGTCTTCAAAAGGAGATTTTTCATATTATTGAATGGTCAGTATAGCTCTCAGCAAGATTAGCTAGGTGAACAGAAGAATTGGAGTCCTTCTTGTATAGTGTTGCATGGTGCAAAGGCCATGGGCTACCTCAGAGAAATCCAATTAAATCTTTCAACCTTTTCCTTCACAACATTTCAGCCTTCATTTTCAAAGGCTTTTAGCACACTGATCTTCAATTTATTTAAATAAAGAACAGCATCTGGGAAGGTCAATCTTGACCATCTTCTGGTTGTTCACAAACACCGTCAAGCCAGCTGCACTCAGCAATTGAGGAAATAAAGAAATAAACCCAGAAATATAAGCATTCACTAGAACTTTTTCAAGGTCCTCAGAAGAGCAGAAGAAGAAAACACCATGTTTACTCACCTTGAACAGAAAAAACTTGGAATTTTAGTTACTGCCTTTATCTTCCCAAATGGAAGACAGACTCAATCAGTAAATACATGAGCCAGATCCTTCTCATTACCTACTTTTCTCCCACAACACAAACATGTAGCAAGTCCACTGCTAGAGCTAACACCACTTTGGCTACCACCCCTCACCTAGAAAAAAATACCACCAGGGGTAACCTGCCTCACAAACTAGGAGATGGAATTGATTTGAACCCCAGGAAAACAGAGTTGGTTTCAAAGCACTGCTAACAGTACAGAAACACTGGAAATCAATAAAAAAAGTTACAGAAGTGGCTCACATTATGGATAACATGGAATAGGTACTGGGAGTTTTCCATTCATGAGAGTGGGTCTTTACATACAGAGCTACCACTGATTCCAAAGCTATTTGAACCATTCTGAATATTCTTCATCTGGCAATCAATTGCTTGCAAGAAGCTCCCCATTTAGAACATAGGTTGCCAGTATTAATTTGTTCTTAGCCAATTACACCATGATGTTTTACTACCACAACATTAGTAACAAGATGGGGAGTGTGGTCTTTATGCAAGTCCAATATTTGAAAGCTGGAGACCCACATTATACAAAATAAGCATGGAAAACCATTTTTGTGGCAATAAAAAGGAAAAAAAATCATGAAACAGGGAAAGGCTTTGCAACAAAAAGCAAACTTGTTTGCTTAAAGGAAAAAACAAACAGGATGCAGCCACCACTAAAATCAATTTTATATGAGTAGGAAATTCAGTTCAAGAGTTGTCTGTGAACAATGTAAGTAGTTAATTAGAGCTGAGGAAATATTTTATGACAAAAAAAGCTTCTAGCCAAATTTAGTCTGACTGTGGAATATGTGAAAAACAGATTGTTGGTTACACATCCATTTGTTATGTGAATCTACAAAATTTGTGAATTTTGTGTTTATATTCTGTGGATTGAATGCAGTGAATATTTCATAGTGTTTACCAAACATTCCTACAGGGTGAAGAGGGTCATAATACATAGAAGAAGAGCTGGCCAGAAACAGCAGGAGAGGAAAAATATTTCCTAAGAAAATAATAAATAAGAAAGCAAGACTTCTGCCAAAAATCTGAAAACGCATCCAAAAAATGCATCAGTATTTTCTAAAGCAATAAGGATGTATTCCCCATAACTACAATGGGAGCTCTTATGAAGTTTCATGGAAATACCCCCATTGTCTGTGTTAAACATAATCTTCATCTATCTAACGCTTCAGCTACTCAAGGTTTTTGTATGCTACTGAGCATGAAATTCAAGGACTCAAGATACAATGGAGAAGGAATAATGGATTGCAGTACCTTCTCTCCCCTCACAACTCAGGCACACAAAGCTAACAGATATTTTCTTATAGTTTAACATTTTAAACCTTTACTTAAAAGATGTTTTCCCATAAATTAGAATTAGCTAGATCAGATCCTATTTTTTAATTGGAACTTGTCTGAAAAAAAGAGTGAACAAGAAACTATATTCTCTAAAAATATGTACCTTTCTTTGGCCAAAAGCCAAATCAAAAGAAAATTAAAAGTGACAATTTTGGGGTTGGGTTTTTTTTAACTAAAAATTAAATAAAATAAGAATTTAAAAGATTGAAGAAAAGTTTCTGTTAATAAGGTCAGACATGGATACATCTGTCAAGTATGGTGCTGAAAATTAGCCAAGGATATTAAGTCCCTGCCAAGGACTCAAACATTCCTCAACAAGAGAGTAGGAAAAAAGATTTCTCTGAATAAGACCTGAATAAAACAGAGAAAAAGGAGTGTGGGGAAAAGCTACCAATTACAAATAAAACACCTTTTTTCTCTGAGTCGAGGTGGATAGGAATTTTGCCTACACTCTCTCTTGACCTAAAAGAGAAATAGCAACTTCTTTGGTTGATTTTTTGGTTACTCTACACATATATTTCTCCCTCCCTCCACCCACTGTCTTCAATAACCAGCTTGTTAGAAATCCTATTCATGCCCAAATCTGCTGGTCATATTCCTAGACTGGAACAGTCTGAGCAGTGTCACCATTTAGGCCTTAGGCCCTTTCCAGTTTCATAGGACTAGTTTTGTCTTAGTGCCTTGTCTACAGCATGAACTTCTTGGCTTCTTGTTGACAATCAGGAGTCAAAAAGCCTGGGTCACTTCCCAAGGATGGACTGAAATAAAAATTGTTATTCTGAAATAAAAATTCAACCAGTATTTCTGACTCCCTGATAGGTTCATCATTTGTTTCTCTCAGTTCAACTCAGAGTGAAAACAGACTTCCAAAGAAAAAATACTTCTTGCATGATGTGAACCCCCTTTTAATTTTTGGCCAGCTCTCTTGTGGATGTTTTTTCTCCCTGTGCTCATCAGTGAATTATCCTCTCCAGGACCTATCACATCCATCACAAATGCTTTGAAGTCTAGTGTTTGTTACCTTCAACTAAATGAGCATGCGTGTTTACTGCTGACGCTGAGCAAGCACCAACGTAAATAAGATGTGATTCTTTACATCTCCATTAAAGGCAAATTCAGAAGGGTGCCAGTCCAGCCACAGCCAATTCTTACTGCTGTTCAAGTGAATGTTTGTGAATGGTTTTTCCCTGTATTTGCTCAGCTCTATTTAATGAAACATGCTTTGACTGCCTACCACACGGGGGATTTCTTGCAGTATGCTTGCTGAACTCAGTTACAGGAACAAATCTGAACTGGATTAGCTCAGAACAAGTCATGTTTGTTGCTCATCATCCCAAAGAGGGAAATCTACTGAAGGACTGGATGGAGGGGCAGGAGAATACAGGTTCATAATCACCATGGAGGTATGCTGGGTTTCAGGGATAAAGACAGGGTTGAACAAGCATGCTTTCGTGAAGGAGAACCGAGCAGCGAAGCCAGGTTGGCTCTGCACAGCCACACAGCTTCAGAAACAAACATCAGCATGCAGTTACCTGAGGTTTCTTCACCTTAATGATCCAGGTGGGAGGCACAATGACAGCAGCATGAGCCCCCAGGGAACACGGCTCCTCAATGTGATGTAGCATGAAACAGGTGACTTTATTATGAAACTGGAAGAGCAGGAAAGATTAGAGTCAATAAGGAGGTCTAGAAACATAAAGGGAAAACATGGAGAGGAAGAAGAGGGTGACGGTACAAAAACTGGAGCTATATTTCCAACTCTACCACCTTCAAGTCATTCAAACCATGGAGTTTTAGGAACATGTAACTAAAGATTATCTTCCCAAATGATGTCTTCTTACAAACAAACAACCCAAACCAACCCAACAAAACCACCACCAACAACAACAAACATCTACAATCATTCCTGTTTAAATACAGATCACAGTCACCCGGAGTATTATTCACTTACCGCCAGCTTGCACCAGGAACAACTGATGGCCACTATCTCTTTACTATGGAAGGAAAACTTCTGCTGAAATCCCTAGAATAACCAGGAAAAAAAGGATTAAGTTCCTCCTGACTACAAGAAAATATGCACCTTTACCTCTTGCCACCTGACTGTGCTAACCTAAATCTGTTCATTCAAGTCAGATGCACTGGTTCAGCCTCAAAGCTCTCAGATATCAAACAGATTTTTGGGGGATAAAACAATGACAGGAGTCATGGAGCATGTTCCTCAACTGGGGCATTTTTGCACACACTTTTAAAAGCATTTCTGCAAAATTTTATCTGTTTCCTATGATTTTTTGTAGTTAAAATCAATGGAAGAAGATGGAGAAGGAATGCCTATTTTAGTGGATTTCTACAGACCTTGGACAGTGTCAGATTTTCTGTTGAATGTTGCAGTCTTTTTTGCTCTAAATAAAGACAAGAATTTGAACTTTTTTTTACTACAGAGCAGAATCAGCTACAATGTCTGTCTGGGAATGTTCTGGTGGGGAAATTAAGTTATAGTTTTACTGAGTTGACTCAGATTAAAATCTTTCCTGTAAGTTCCAAAAAACAAGATAGTCTGATTCAAATAAAACAGAAAAAAAAAGTTTCTTTATAGTTTTAAAGAGGAAAAAGCCCACCATTACCAGTACATACGACATTTTATTCTCCTACGGAAGAGCTTCATTCCATAAAATAAAATGTCACTTTTGCTCTAAATTCTAAGGCTGGGAAAGACCATTGGGTCATATAAATTCTTCTTAAATCTAACACAGGCAACGAATGGTAAGATACAGCCTGAAGTTTTTTTAATTAAAGCTCTTTTTAGTCAGAGAAAAAAAACTGATTTGGGTTGATGGCTGGAGAGACAGAAAGTCCAGAACTTTATTGAGCAGTTTATCACAGTCATCTTTACTCAGATTTCAGATTTGCAGTTGTCTGGATCCTTTATTCATGAGCTTCCATGAAGCCACATTAAGTAGCCCATCATCACCCTGAATTTTCTAATTCAATCTCTCTACCGAGTGATGAATTTGTGAGCCAGCTTTCTTTTTGACAGAGTTAATACCTGAATCTCCTATATGCTGGACAATGCCCAAGACTCAATGCAAGAACGTTATAATCTGATTTAGTAACATCTAGCAAGATATTCCCTTATTGCTTCTGTAATTAAGGTCCTTCTTATCCTGCAGGAAAAATGAGCCTGTTAGTGCTCAGTCCAATGACAAAGTCAAGCACACCAAGAAGGAGAACTAAACAAACAACCAAAAAACATGGAGACATGCACCGGTCTTGTTAAATGAAGGATTGAGCTACAATCTATCTATACAAGGTAGCTGAGGACAACCCTACTGATACTCTAAAGAGGAGGAGGCTCTACCTGCCTGCCCACCATGCAGAAATACACTTTGCAGCTGCTTCTACAGGTGTCCCCATATCCCAGTCAAACTAGCTTGCCAGATGGACCACACCACCACGATCAACTCCCAAAAAAGGCCTGTGTCACCTTCTGCTTATATTTTTTTTATAGGTTTTGGGTTTTTTTTGTTTTGGTTGTTTTTTGTTTTTTTTTTAATCCTCCCACTACTGCCTCAGAGTTTACATTCAGAGAAATTCAAAGACTAGATTCTTCATAATTATGGTGATTTGGTATATTCAGGTTTAGTAGTAGTGTAGTCAAAATGGCTTAAAAAAGACAAGCTGGCCAGCTGCTTCTGGCTGGTCACATCTCATTGGCCATTCAGTGTGGGCACAAGTGACAGTAACTGTGACCCAAGTGCTGGTACAGAGGTCTGACACTGGACAAAACGCTCTATTCTCATTCACTTACACTGGTGCTTCATAGTGTTTCTCACAAATCACCCTTTCTGGTCTCAAAGTGCATTAAAAGAAAAAAGATTTCACTCCCTCATGGGTACGAAGTGTTTTGTTTTGTTCTGCTTTGTAACAACCAGGGGAAAAACTCTTCTCTCCCAAAACCTCCACTAACAAAAACCTGAATTCAGTACATTAATTCCACAGCCCATCAGTTGTGTATTTTAAACATATGGCCTAAGCAGCTTGTCTGGTTCTGGATGGACCGTTTTTCCATTTATTTAGTAAGCCATTTGGCTTTTAGGGAGTAATTAGAGAAAATGATACAGCAATGAAAACATATTAATGATAATTAGCAATAAAACACCACTATCCCTCCTCAAACAGCTTTACAAATGTGCACTAATACATCCTAAGGATAGATGTTTCAGGTAAGATAGCATTTATTTGAAAACTGGCTTTACAAATAAAGAAATTGATAAAATAAACAGTGCACTGTCACAGGGAGATTTTATGAGGACTATCAAACTGAAACCATGGAACTCCCCATATTTTTCTAAAAATTATTTTTTCTGTCTTCTCTCAATGAGAAGCAAAACTAAATTTCAGTTTTATCTTGTTCCTGGGTCATGCAAGGAGGTTTTCTGCACCAAGGTAGAAGTTTTGAGACAGAAAATTAATTTCACCTTTGCAGAACATCAGCCTAACAGTACATGATTAGCCCTGATTCCCCAGTAACCCATTCCTCTATAACACATGAAATCCCCTATTGTGAGCTGCTCCTGTAGAAATAAACAGTTGTGCATACCAGAAGAAATGTACTCATAGGAAAAGAGCACCTGAATCCCCACAAAACCAGCTTATGTTGGTGACTGATCCAGACTATTTAGACAGATTGAAGGTCCAAATTTACATAGACATCCATGCACACAAAAGAGCACATACGGATTACTAGTTCTGGTATGTTTTGGTTATATTCTCAGAAGCATTTATCATTCTATTTTCACTATTTTCACACTAGTGTTAGGGCTAGTAATAATATTTTTTGTGAATATTTTCCTAAAATATTTATTATCTTTTTAGGGCTCTTACAGATATCCTAATGCAACATTACTGTAGGAGAGCCAGGTATTATTACAACTCAAACACACGCTACAACCGAAGTACTTGGATGGTGATCTCTGCTAAAATAACAAAGAACTTGGATTCCCTTTCAAGTACTAGAAATTTCAGCTCTACCTTTAGATGCAGGAAAACATGAAGTTCTGGATCAAGCCTGTAAAGTAAAGGGACCAGTACCTGAGAGACACTGCAGACACACACTGCATGTATACAGAGGACAGACTACTTTGCAAACCACAGAAGGTTAAAGAAATACAGTTTGTTTAGCATGATGGTATAAGATGTGTTCTGAATCTCAGAAAATCCCTAAACCACTGCTAACTGGAAATATACAAAGAGAAGATTCCTTTGCATTCATCCTTAAGCTTCTGTTACTGCACTCAGTTATGAATGGATACTGGGCCACATAGTCTGAACATTCTTATGTCAAATTATATAAAGATTTCTTTGATGATCCCAGGTAATAAACAGCTAACAGCTACAAAACTATCTTTTTTCATGTCTTCAAGTGAAAAAAAAAAACTTCTTAAGTATCATGAATGACGTGGAGGATGTAGCTTGGGAGGATTTATTTACCATCTCTTCCAAAACAACAGCTATGAAGCATGAGGAAAAAAACGAATACATGACAGGTTTGAAACAAGTAAAAAGTAGTTCTTCTCATAACATGTAGTTAAGTTCAGGAAATTATTGTTAAAGGATGTTGTAATGTCTTCAAGTGAACAGGAACACAACTTCACAGGAACTCAAGGTTCAACTAGGCAAGATCCCAGGAAAGAAAGTTATCATAGGCTATAATATAACTATAAAGGCACGATTTCTGAAATTCATGAGACAGAAATTTTGAGACTTTAGGAGACTGTTTTGAGGTTGCATCATTAAACACCTGCTCCATTTTATTCTTTTTCATATTAAGCCATTGTTGAATACTTGGCTCAGTGGTACTTTGTTTTAAGAGGTCTGCCCATCCTTCTATTACAGTCTCCAGTTCCAAACAAAACAAAAAGACAGGAATCTTCACAGCAAGTTGGCAGAAAGACAGAAATAGACTGGTTACACTGCACTTTTCAGGCCCTTCCCTGGTGCCTATTTCTCCATATGTAGTACTTCAGCAGTAAATCAGTGAAATCACGCCTGGGAAGAAGAACGGGAGAAAACTAAAGCCTAGACAAGCCCATATAAGCTGTATCTACATGAGCAAGTAAGGGTAACAGTGATAACACAGGCTCTGTTGGTACTGAGAACACTATACCTAAGGATTTTCAAATAATTTTACTTTGGACTAGCTGTAGTCTGGTCCTGTGGATTGAATGTCCATTAAACTGCAGTGTAAATTTTCAATTAACTTTAATCTAAAAGGAGGTCAGTTCATTTGTTGCAAGACTGTCCCATATGTAAACCATCATAAATGAGGATAATCTGGAAAATTTCTTCCAAACTGCACTTCTGATCTAAGGTTAGACACCAGGAAATGTCAGGCATGGCACACAAAACATAAAGCCATAAAACTAAGAATATTGGGGTGCATTAATTCCTTGTTATTTGCTTGTGATTTGAAGCATGAGATAGGTATATCCTAAAATCTTTATTTGCACTGTTATTAATGATTATTAAAATAACTAACCATCCCATTCCAGGTATGGCATAGGACAATGTTCTCAACAATGAGAACAACCAGAATCCTTAGGTATTCTATGAATAATATTTTCTTTTATTGTTTTAAGTTTACTGCCATTCTATTTCAAAGATATTTCATTCAATATTCTATTTCATTTTCTTGCATGATAAGAGAATAATAAAGGTGATTCTTACTCAGAGGTTTAAGAAATATGGTAACGGAGCACAAAGAAAGACTGAAATAGGAGACTACTTGGCCAATAAGGATAATGGATTTTTTTTTGTTATAATTTTCTTTAATTCTTTCTGTTTCTTATCATAGAACAACTCTACTACAATATACCAATGTTAGTCTTAACTGAATATTTCTTATTTAAGGAGAAAACAGATTCTTCTCCATATTCTCCTTTGATGATTGAACTTGAGGACCTTAAAGGTCTCTCCCAGCCTTAGCAATTATATGATTCTACATCAGTCAAGGTTACCCATGTGAACAAACCCAGGACAGGTTTTGGTATGATAGCCAGTAAATACTCCCATTGAAAAATCAACTCCTAATGCCTGTAGGGGAGATCCAGGCCAAAAAAGCAGACAAGAAAGGCAAAGTCATACCCTAAGAATGATGTATGCATACTGTCTTACTACACTGTTCCCATGTTACAGACATTTTTATTGCATGTCATATTGCAGCTGGTAGCTGACAATCTGTGTGAATACCTAGATACAAATCTAGATAAACATTTTCCTCTAATTTAAATGCTGTGCCATGGAGACGAGACACAGACTTCCTTACTAGTTGGTAAGAGGGAGGCAAAAGTATAATATAGGGCTAGAGAAAGGAAATTAAATCCCTGTGTTAATTTAATTTTTAAATATCTCTCAATATATTTCAGGGCCTCATAGTATTTCAGAATAATGGTCTTCAGCAGCTAAGATGTTTCTTCCTGCTTTTATAGCATTTTAGAAATAAACTTTTACGATCTATGCAGCAGAGCAAACATGAAACAGTCTCACAAATCTTAGAGTCTGCAACAGCCTTTCTTTTTCCAGAAGCCTAAAAAATAGGCCATCACAAGTTTGGCACAGAGCACAGCACTGAAAGAACACCATATTAGTACCAGGTTAGCTTAACAAAGAAAGAAGCTCAAAGAGCCACAGCCTTCTTCCTTCTTGTTTTCAGCAGCCGGCACAGCACAACCTCCCAGGATGCATGATGTGCTCATTCCTGCAGATGCAGCTGCCTTTCTCTTCCCACATGGGAATCAGGGCTGTTGTTGCTCAACATCTCAGGCTTGTCATTAGCCATTAAAAGAGGCCAAAGTGTTTGTGATAGGAAAAAAATTCAGTGACTACAAGCACCTACTGGCTGCCCTGATTTCCACAGCGCTCTGTGCTGCGATTCTCACCTTTCCACACTGCTTGCATTTCCCCTCCTGCCTCCGCCTGTGCACCCAGTGATGTCGAACAAAGTTCTGCAAAAGAAGGACAAAAAGATATGTTATAGGAAGCCTTGGAACCTTGCAATCAACAGTACCATCTGTGTGAGATTGGTTTACAGACACCAAAGAAAAAGTCCCTTCAGCCAGTGCAGTAATTCCTGGAGCAAAATGCAGCAGGCACTGCAGGAAACCTCAAAACCCACCAAAACTGTAGGAGGAATAAGGACAAGATGGTGTTTTCTTTATCCCTACTGAAATGAGGCCAGAACTAATTTCTCAGTGTTCTTCCACAATAAGAAGGAAGTTCATTACATGACACAGAGATAATTATCACCTAAACACAGAGTATAGAAGTGCCCAAACACTGCTGTGTTCAGCCACAATGCAGGGCCCCACGTTATTCTGCTTGGAAATACAGTCCTGTAATGCATAAAATATCATACGGCAATGAAAAAGAAGGAAAAGAGGTGAGGAAGTCCTTGAAGAAGTCTCTTCTCCCTGTTTGGACTATTTACATCCTGGATGGCAGCAAGAGGTGAGCAAGAGACGGGTGGGTGGGCAGGGCTGTGGCACTGCTTCTGCACAGGCAAGGGCTAGAAGAGGTCTGCCTGCACCACACTGTTATTCCAGCCAACACTGAACTGCCAGTGTGACTGGGAATTGAGCTACCTCTGCAAGAGCAAGCTGGCCACCAAATCAGCTGCAACAGTTAAGAAGTGTTTTTGAAACACTGGCTCTTAACTATGTAAGACAGATCTAAAATTGTATCAGGAATAAGTATAAACACCTTCAACACCTTCAAGTGAGAAGGAGAGAAAGGAGAGGGAAATAAAGAAAAAAAAATGCCAGGAAGAAAAAAAATGCTGCCAAAAAAAAGGAAAAACACAGACTAGCTGAATGAATGGAAAAAGGAGAAAAGAAAGATGAAATGGTTTCTGTCAGTGCTAGTAATGCAGTACTTCTGCTAGAATTCATTTCACATTTATTCTGGAGAGGAGAACACATTCCACTGGGAACCAACATGCAAAAGTCCTCTGAATCTAAAAGCACTTCAGCAGCTCCATGCCAAATGGATCAGCACACATGTAAAATCAAAAGTGATCATCATTTGTCCATTACTTACCTCTCTTGGAGATCTGGATCCTCCTTCTCGGAAAGTCGGTTTGCAGCGAAAATTAATCTGGCATTGAAATAAAACTGTTAGAACTTCAAGTGAGCTGAGACAGAATTTACTCCAGTATTTTTATCTAGGCCAGGCTTCCAAAACATTTATTATCTATTAAAATATTAGTTTCACCAGGTGAAAAAAAAGTAACTAACCTGGATGTCAGGGAAAAAAATAGGTCTTATGCCATAGTAATTCTCCTTCCTAGACACAGCTCTACACAGCCCTCATCTTCACTACTGCTGCCTGCTCAGTTCAACTATTCACACCACCTCCTCCCTCTAGAAGGAAGTTGCTTCATCTGTTTTGTTTTTCTGAAGATGATTTGCAAACAAATGCAGACTTCAGCTGAGGTCTCAAAAGTTAGTAGGTGCTAGAAATCTAACTCTGTGAGACCTTTTTGCACATCCCATCTTTATGTCTTCATAAACAAAATCTGTAGAGAAATCATCACTCAGATAAAGAACCATGAAAATTGCCATAAATTTCTCCCTTTTCATTAGATCAGGATGCTTTCATCCACTTCCCCACCAGAAACCATTTGGGGAGTATTGTACTGCCCCGTGCAGTGGTATTACCAGCTTCAGATGGCAAAGACAGAGAGGACAATGGGAGCTTCCATGAATGGAAAACATTTTTAGAAAGGTGGAGAGAAAAAAATACAAAGTATTTATTAAACAAGAAAGAAGTCCTACGAAAAAGAAAGAAAAAGTTTTGAGAAAAGAAAATCAATAGAAGTAAGAGTAGAATGGGGGGGATGTAGAAAGAAAAAAAATTATACTGAAGAAGAGAGAGGCCTTGGAAAAGACCAAAGGATACATGAAGTATGTATTAGACAAAATAAATTCAAGCTTAAGCTGACTATCCTCCAAAGAATAAAACATTTAAGAATAATGCACAGCTATGCTTCTGTTACGAAGGTAGAAGGATCAAGTTTCTCCAAATTTAAATACAACTCTCCCCAGATAAATAAGTTCTTCCCTCATTTAATAATGGTTTTCAAAATAATAGCTCTAGGGAGAAAAAAAAACAAAACCAAAAACAAACCAAAAACAAAAGCTTTCAGAAAAAGAAGTAAACAAAATACCTATTACTTAAAAAGAAATGAAAGACATTGTTACATTACTCTTCTTTCATTGCTCTTCGCCTGGAATTGCAATTTGGTGTTTCATTGCTCAGTCATGGCAGGCTGGAAAGACACCCAGCATATTTAGATTTATTTTGCTTACAATTTCCACCTTTGCAGAAAGGGCCAAGAAGAAGACTTATGTGCCAGTTTTAAACTCCACAGAGTTTAAGAGGGATGCAGACTTTATAACAACCCTCTGCCAAGAAGTGGATTTCATGGTCTCCAAAATGTCATAAATGAGCTCAACTGAATGGGTTTTATCTAAGTGCTCATTTGCTCCGGCTGGCAATGCCACCAGCTCACTGGACTATGGAGAGTCAGCACTGCTGCTGATGGAGGAAGTCATGAAAAATTCACTGGTAACATTTTGTGCTGAAAGCATGTGACAATGCTAATTTGATTGTGGATAAAAGCATCGGGGGTGGAAGTGGTACCTCTCCAGCTTGGTATTATGGCAATCACTGTGGCATTTGTCAACATGAGTCCAAGCACTTGGAAAGGAAAAAACCTCCTCCAAAGAGTTGCTGCTATAAATTTGTTATGCATCAGTTTCTTTTATGAAGAATAACATAGCTAAACATACAGGAGTGAAAATGAAGCTCTAATGAAAGTGATGGGGAAATTCCCACACATATTTCTTTATTCATATCACACCAGGAATGAAAATGGTGGGGGGAGATTTCTTTAGCCCATTTCCAGTTAGTCATAATGAAGACAAATCACTGATGGGAAGACTGAAGTCAATGATAGATATCCTATAGGTGCTTGGGTGTGATGAGGGATCCTTGAAGTAAACGAGAAGCAGGAGAAATGCTAACAGAAATAATGATGCTATAAAGGAAAGGGTTGATGTTTTCCATTTAACAGACAAGAACTTAATTTCAGAAGTTTTGAAGAGTAAACAGTATAATCTAGTAAATATAGGGGAAAATGTTCACACTAGCATCTTATGCTGCATTGCTCATAATAAATATAGCTGTCATACAATAAATTATGCTGGTTTTAGTTGGGCAATTTTGAAAGGTCAATTCTGTACATGACAGGATACTCCATTTTCTAGCTTCAATTTTTTTAAACTAGAAGTAGAGGGAATTTATTTTTTAAACAGCAAAACTGTGAAAACATTCTGTAGTTTTCGTTCTTGGTTTGTTTTTGGATTTTGTTGTTTTGGGGGTTTTTATGGTGCGTGGGGTTCAAAGAAATACACTTCCTTAAAAAAAAAAAAAAAGCTGGAATTTCAAGTCAACTTTTTTTTAACAAGCGTGTCGTTAAAACAGCTATGAAAACTTAATTTGGCATATAGTGTTTTCCAGGCTGAAACCTCAGAAAAAGCATTAAAAGACTGTTGGCTACGGCAGGCTCCAGAAGATGGCAATGTCTTACCTTCTCTAACTGCTCCATGCACGCGTTGTGGACCACAATCTTGCAGGCAGCACATTTCCTCCGCAGAGCAGATTTCTGCAAGAGGAAAAGGGAGAGGTGAGTCCATGGAGGTGTGGCATTCCCAGGAGGGAAAAGAAAGTTAGCTGTGAAACAAGAGATGTTTCTCTCCTTATGCAACATACATTTTTTTTTTTGCTCTCTTGGTGCTCTCAACTGCGCTGTGTAGTGAAAAGTAAATAAATAAATAAAAAGATCTGAAGCTCTTCCAGTTAAAAACTGAACTTTGTGAAAAAGACAGCCACAGTACTCCAGCTGGTAAACTAGAAGTAAAAGTTTCTCTTTCGACAGCAGATCAGGTTGTTAAAACTCCAGAGCATCACTATAAAGGGCAGCATCTTATGAAGATGATGAAAAAAGCCAGTGAAAAGTGAAAAATTACACATGCAAATCAGAGAACTCCAATCCGTTCACAAGAGTAAGTCACTTCATGCTTATCATATAATATTTAATTTGATAGGCCTGGCAACTGACTTGGAGAAAAATACTTGGGCAGTTGAGTCATTTAGCAGAGAATGACAAAATTCTCAGAGAATGCTGTTAAATGCTTATGATATGTTACAGCAGGGACAAAATTCTCATTTACGCTGGTTAGTTTTATTAATTTCAGTAGGACTTTTAAAATAATTTCCATTGATTCCCCTGGGCCAAGGCATATCAAAGGCAAGAGAATGCATCCAGAAGAGAGAATATATTGACTTATTTTACTTCCACAAACTCAATTTAATTAACCAGATGGAATTAATTTTCATAGAAATTTAACTTACAGACTTGTGCTTTAGGGACAGAAGATTTATAAATACACAGTAACTTGAGATTTCTTTTCTTCAGATTTTTGTATTCAATTTATTCGTGTCCATTTAAATATCTAATAAATTATTTCTTTAGAATTTTAACCTAATTTAAAATAAGCTCACGAAGGAACAGGGAACACAGCTTCAGCTCACATTATGGAATAATTATAATAATTTCATTGATTCTCATAATTATCCAGATACACCCCAACTGTACATGTTCACATGTGGAGGGGTGATATAGTATTTCACCTGAAGAACCATGACATTGGACAGCACGCTAAACTTTCACATGTTTTGTGACTTGATAACTTCAAGTATGTTTATCTCTGTGTTTACCAAGAAGACACAGCCTTGCAAATCATATGTGACATATTACTAAATTTCCACTCTACTTTCAATGAGCTAAATCATGAGGAACTAGTTACTCGGCTTTAGAAAGGCAAATTTCTATGAAGAACATCAGAACCATCATACCAAAGGTCCACTCAACCAAACAAATCCTGTCTCCAGCTTTCACCAAACCCCTGTGCCTCAGGACCAATGTACGCACAGGGCAAACACACAGTGACACTACCCTTGAATATTACCAACAATCAGCAGTTTGTTGGGACTTGCCTCGGTATTCTGAAGGAGGCACAGACTTCTCAAGCTTGGCCTTGATGCTATATGACACAAAGTAACCAATTTGCTTGAAAAGTTTTATGAGATGGAAAGTAAATTTGTGCTATGGAAAGCACTGATATTTTGGACCAAAGCGCCCCAAAAACTGAGGGTGGTTAGTGAATCAAAATGTTTTGATTTGAATTAAATGCTCTGAAATGTGGATTTTTTAAAATAAAAGCAAAAAGATGGTGGCTTCCTAAATACCAAAATAAAGGAGGTTGGGTTTTTTCCTTCTCTTTTAGTGAAGCAATTTAACTGAAACACTTAGGGAAGTGACCCTGAAGGAGACTGGAAGTGTAACAGTGACTCACCAGTCAAAGAAGAGACACATGGGTTTGAGATCAATCCAATGAAACTTTTCCATACACAGCAGAAAAGCTTCAACAGGAGAAGGCTAATCTTGAATATTCTTGAATACAAATAGGTAACCACTCGAATATGAGTTCACTCATTGCTGGTGGAAAATTCAGTTCAAATCCTTGCAGTGATTAAAGTCACAAAAATTTGATCAGATTGTACTCTCAGAGACTGCAATAAGTGATATATTTGTGTATGTGTTTGTGTAAAATAGACTAGTTTCTTTGAAAACTTCTGAAACATCTTAAATTTTAACTTTTTTTCCCTTACCACGTTAGTAAAGCTGCTGATTACATACACTCTCACTGCATAAATAATCTGGGTCACTCAAAATTGTTTTTGGCTTTTTCCCCCCAAGCAACGAAGTCTTTAGCAGCAGCCTTTTGCCCCTTTTTCATTCCTCCTGGAACACAGGCAACCAATTCAAGCCCCCAAGCAACTGAGCACTGCATCAATCTGAAGTCAGGCTTGTTACCTCAGAAAAAGAAATCTGAAAATAACTCACTGAGAATTTGACTTGGCAGCTTTCCTCCCCCAGGTAGCAGAGGTCCCCAGAAACATTTGTCTCTAGCCACAGATGCTCTCCATTCACAGCATTTTCCTGAGAAAAGATGATTGTTAATCTGTTTTGTGAAATTCAGCCATGTGAGTATAAAGGGGGGGAGGAAAAAAAAAAAAAAGGGTCTGATTGTCAACACAAATTTTGAAAACTACAATCAACTAGAAAAACATATGAAAAACAACCACCACACCATTAGGTGTGGTTTTGGATTTCTGCAACACAAAGCCATAGCACATAACAGTATCACCTGGCTGACTACCTCTTCTTAAAGGATGCTCACAATACAACAATGCATCACCAATTGAAACCAAAGTATTTTTATGCACTGTTCAGTGAAACTTTACTGATGTCCTTCTCACATGCTGCATAGTTTAACTGGTAATTTAGATTTCATAAACATGAGATATACACAGCATCTCAAAGAAACAGAAAATCCAGAGAGATAAAACAAAAACACAGCTACTGAACTTTCAACTGGAGCGGCCCAAAAATTTGAGAACTGGGCCCAGGAGTGAAAAATAACATACTGACTATAGCTTTAGGATGGTGGGATAATTTAGACAAGGGAAAATGTTTTCTTTAAAATGGCTGGATCAACACCATATGTTTGTGAATACATCAACAAAACATTAAGCCACCAGGAGAGACCAGACTTAATATGTGAAAGAACAATTCATTCAACTGAGAACATGCTCAAAAAAGAATCTACCTAGCACACTGACAATTAGTGGTGATCAACTGGGTAATATCTGACTTTGCCTTGACAGCCTCATTTGATCCAATTTGTACCTTAATTCTATAAAAATTCTTGTTCTAAGGAAATTTGGTTGTAGATAGACCATGGTTTTCACTTGACTGTAATCCTGGCATGACTAAAAAGCCTAAAAGTCTACTGTACACTACTTGAGCAAAGTGAATAAATAGGATTTCTATTCAGCCAGAATTAGAGCATGATAGAAAACGCTTTGACAGTCTGACATTTGGTTCCCACACTGCAGAAGTCACAAATGATGACGCTTACCAAACAGATGGCGTCCGACAGCAGGATGCTCTGAAATAGCCATCTTGGATAAAATAATTTATTTAAAATACCACTGACAGTTTCAAAGTGATAAAATGAGAAAACTTCTCTTGCCACGTGGATTTCTTAGGTAATGGAAAAATGCAGAAATGGCAAAATCCTTTGTTCTCTTGAGTATGAGTGCATCCACAATAGCCAGGACCTACGCAAGTCTGCACAGGGTTCTACCACAACTGTGATACTCACTTCAAATAAACCAAGGAGACAGGAACAACCTTGTGGGTTTGGTTTTTTTTCCTAGTGAGAGGACTATCTGTTTGCAGGTCTTCTAACTTCATCAGAAATGTTCCCATTGGTGTCAGACTCAGTATTATCCCTCAGCACAAGGGCCTGGGTGAGAGTGAGACTGTGATTCCAATCTACTGCCATTGCACCCTTATTAATCTTCATTTGGTGGCATTATATACCACCTGCATTTCCTGTCATCCTTTTGTCTGCCTATCCACTTGAACTGTAGACTCCCTGGGACAGACAGTTACCCAAACTGTACAGATAGGAGCACAATGGTTTAGGTGGGACTTTTCAACACTTTTATAATGGAAAATAGCTTCTAAGAACTGTACTAGCTTAAAAAAATTCTTCAAGCCTTTCTTAGAGGGTAAATTACTCAGATTGTGAACTCTTTCACTCATGTTTATCCTTGTATTACAGCTATTTTCTCTGGCAAGGACTATCTTGGATTTACAGCACATCATGGAGGCCTAGTCACATAATGTATAATATAATAAAATTACCATGCCCCACAGTATTGCCCAACATACTAACATCCTCCCTAGCTCTTGACGAGTGAGACAAGAGGATATGAGCAGGATATGAGTTCATCAAAGAGTGTTTGACCTGAGCATGTTCTCTGCTGACAAAACAGTGCAAACATTACAACTCAGAGGTAAATTTTGAAGATTATAAAAGATGTTTAGGAAAGATCAACTCTGAAAGCTAAGTGAGAAAGCACACAGCTCCTGGAACATAATTTTAAACGAGGAAAAAAAAATACATTAAAAAATACATTAAACACCCCTTCATTCAGACAACATCTACACAACTTGCCATCAGGATTTTTAAAGATGAAGTGGCCTATTTCATAACCTAGTTTAGACTGAGATTGTTCTGTGTTGTTCCAGACTGCATCATAGATTTACATGTCTAACTTTACGTCACCATGTAAACAAAATTAGGAAGTAGTCTACAAGGATGAACTTTGTAGTTCATGCTATGATAGAGTTCTGACACTACTAGGTAACAAAAATGTAAATAACCTCACCTGGTATAAGGGGCATACCTCCAGATACCTACTGTCACAGCACTGTGTGTAAAAACTCACAATTTCAACTCCAGCAAACTGACGTTGGAAAAATCTTTTATCATAAATCAGAGCAAAAGCTGACTTCCCAAGATGAAATGCCCTCCCTCAAAAATCGTTTCCTGTCTATTAATTTGTCTCAATAAGATCAAAGGGAATTATTTGAACTTTGCTGTTTTAAATTTTACAGGGCTCCATCATTTATACAATGAGACATTCTGTTGCCATATATGAAAATCAAGATAATATAGTTAAAGGAAAATGCTTTGACCTTTCCTAAGTCATTTTTTTCATTCAGCTCTGGCAGAATTTTTTACAAAAATCAATACATTTTTATGAAGAACTTTGATTTCAACAAAACAGCATTTTCTGCTGCAAAATTTACAGGCAGTATTCCACAACATGATGGACAAAAGGGTACTCTTCTCCATCTACCAACACATAAACTGACAGAGGTCCCTGGGATCACCTCTAGTATGAGCTCCTTTTTAACACAAAGCTGAACCACAGTAAAGGTTCCCTCATCACTTGTAGATTTTGAGACAGAAATTTTTTTTCCACAAAAAATTTGCCAGTTTGGTTTATTTTTTACTTGATGTGTCTATGTTGGCTTTAGGAGTTAATGGCTTCTAAAGAGGTAGTCACTGTCTTTCTATCCCTGAACCCACAACCTCAGTCTCATGCTCTTGCCATTTCCTTCATGGCCGTAAAGCTACACACAGAATCAGTTCAACTGATGGAAAGAAACAAATACCTTATCTACCAAACCAGCTAGACAAAATGACTCATTTTGGAACCACGTAACTCTGGATCTGACACAAGGCGGGGGGGGTTGAAGATGGGTTCAGTGGAACTGATGCTTTTGGTACCAGCTGGGTGTTAAGGCAGCTTAGCTGACCTGTCAAATCATGCTTTCAGGCTGGCATGTTTTGCTTTCACTTGCTATGCGGAAATGGATTTTATCCATCATTGTGGATAAATCAGAAATGACTGTGGCCTAATATTCTGGTGTTAAAAAGAAAAGTACGAACTCTCTTTCCTCGCCTGGCTTCCCAGCCTTCACAAGTGCGTAAACTCAGTGTCCTGGGAAGAAAAAGAGCCCCTGCTCACTGAAGCAGAGACAGCAGTGCTTTCCTGGCAGATGCAGCCTGCCTCACAGGGGACACACGAACTCAATATGCTCCCCCAGATGGAGACCTCCCATTTGATTGCTCCTGATCTGTTACCACCTTAATAGCAAACAAAAAAAATAGTTTCAGTATAGCAAAGATTCCTTGCATATGAAACAACACCCACCCACAATCCCCCGTGAAGTGGAAATAAGAATTCAAGGACTAGGAGTTTGGGAATGATGTAATTACATGCACGTGTTCGTAACTTGCTGTGCACATTTCACTAATTCAACTGGGTTTCTTCAAGTGTTCCAGCATAGTTAAATGGCAGACTATGAGTTACCATTTTTCTAAAGCCCTCAAGTATCTCCATACCTTACTGCTCTTCAGGCTGCAGTCAGCGTGGTTTCAAAACCACTGCAGATAGACCTGAGTGTTTTAATTTGCCACGTCAAGCAGCTATAGCTATTCAGACAAACAAATAAACCATCCAGCCCAAACTCCTAGTTCGAAAGAGTCATAACTCCAATTGTAACAGGAAGAATGGAGCTCTCCTCCACTCCTGCCATGACTGACGTTCTGCAAAATAATATATGACAGATTTCTAAAATAAGCCATTAAGAAAATTTTCCCTTTGTTAACACTCCAGCAAGAGAGATGAATCTTCTTGGAAATAAGCATTTGGGTGATACTTATGATTAGTATAAAAGCAGTGCTCATCAATCTAAACTTAATTAAGCATATTTGTAAGCAAAAATTATTAGCTTTAGCCCTTTTCTTTATGAGTGACTATTGAGCAGAAGCAAGTTTGTTTGGATATCTTCTCCCCAAATGTTTTTCTGTCATGTTTGGCTTGTGTTTCAACCTTAACTCTGAAATTCCAGACTTTGTAATATCTCATGTTTCAAACAGCAACAATTTCTCAAATGTTTTTCTGTTGATATATATTCTCAATTTTAACTCCACCTTAGCAATTTTCATTTGGGAATATTTTTCATATAGAAGTCACCAATTTTTTATTTGTTACAAACGTAATATGTGAACACAGAATAAAATAACACAGCATAGACTTATGGTATTACAATGTTACTTCAAAAAAACCATGAAAATATGTAGGTTGCAATTTCAGAATTCTTGGGTGTTCAATTTCTAGGTTTTGGTTCCTTTTTCTGCCACCCTCCTTTCCCCCACCAACATCTCTCCATGAATTGCCCTGTATTCTTTTCTGAGCTTTTGAGATCCTCACAACTATCATCTGAGAGATCATCTGTATACAGAAGCAGAATAACAACATTTGTCTTCATGGAGGAGCAATGTCCAGATGCTATCAACTGAGATGATGATTCCCTATGTTCTCATGAACCATTATTTTGTCTGATAACATCTTCCCTTCAGCAATGGGAAAAAAAAAATACTTATTTTCAAGTAGGACACCTTCTGCAATATCACTGCATCCTCAATACCACTGGAAAAACAAAAAACTGTAGCCACCATTTTGAAATATGACAGACCTTTTTTTTCTGTTTAGATCTCTCTGGAAAGAATATTCTCAAATCCTCATGAAAAATAAACAGCAAAGTAGAACTACTTATCCAGAACACAGTGCGTGTCATCCACCAAAAAAAACCGCAGTCATTTTTAGGTATGCACAGAGCTTGCACTCATCACAACTTACTTACATGGAACTAGAATTCTTATCACCTCTACATGTTCTTATGTGACTAATGGAATACCCCTATCCCAGGGATCTCCTTTTCTCATGAGAGATCTGATAATGTACATCTCTTTTCAACTGAATACGCAGTTCCCAATTACAAAACTCAGTCTTGCAGACACTCTAATGGAAGGGAAGTATCCTTCAGTGTAAAAGTTAGTATAGCTTTTAGGAACTTATGATGCAGAAGCCAAACCACTCATGGGGAAAATAAATAAATTTATCTAGATTGAGGGAACTGTTTCATCATATGTAAAACATGTATTACTCCATTAGCACACACATTAATTATCCAAAGCGTAATACACCACTAGGCACTTCCAAACACCTACTGTCCATGAATGTAAGTGGACAGAACTACTGATTAATGCCAAAAAGACACAGAATACAATGCAACAGACTCATCGCGAAGTCAAATTCACTTATTATAAATATCTCACTGGTATAGGTCACTCCAGTGTCTATTTATCTAGCCCATACCTCATTAGTTTTTCCACAAGGATGTTATGGAAAATAGTGTCAAAAACCTTGCAAAAGTCAACGTTAAAGCCATTGCTCTCCCCTCATCTACCAAGTCAGTGATTTAAATATAGAGGTCTGTTAGGTTGGTCAGGCACAATGTCCCCTCCATAAGTCAATGCTGACTACTCTCAATCACTTCTTATTCTTACTATTTTTGTAAATTACTTCCAGAAGGATTTGCTCCATCACCTTCACAGGCATCAGGGTAAGGCTGATCAGTATGGAGTTCCCTGGATCCTCCTTGTCCTTCTTGAAGGCAGGATTAACACTGCTTTGTTGAAGTCCTCAGAAGCTAACTCTGAGCATCATGACCTTTCAAAGAAAACAAGACTGTCCTTGCAGTGCTACCAGTCAACTCCCTCAGCACTTTTGTGTGCATCTCATCAGGTCCCATGGATTTCTGTATATTCAGTCTACTGTATATTCAGTCTAAGTAACCCTAACCTGATCATCCTCACCGCATTTCCTGCCCCATTCAGCAGCACTACCACTGTGGATATGCCTACAGAAACCATTCTTATTGCCCTTCCTCTTCCTGCTAGATTCTACCCTAGATGAGGTCTGGCTTTCCTTACTCCATCTGTGTGGAATCGGGTGGTGCCTTCTAGAGCCCTCCTGAGCTAAGCCTGATTCCACATCTTGCTAAATGCCACTTTTCAACTTCTACTCCAACACACAGTTTTCTGTTTTTGTTAAGATCTATAAGATTTTTGGCTTTGCTCTTTATACGTATAATGTATGGTATAAGGTTATAATAAACATTCAACTTGTACCCAGAGAACTCTGACTGTGCATTCACAGAACACAAAGCATGGATCAGTCACGTTTTTTTCACTGACCTCCAAAAATGGAAGTTGCATATCTTCAAATGCTTCTTATGAGATAACTAGGGTTCTAAGTCATTGTGTCATGGGAGAAGACAAGAAATGGGCATCAACAGAAAAAATGCACTATGAACAAACAAACAAACAAAAA
>VYXB01005865.1:101325-126859 GCA_013397135.1 Pachyramphus minor | reverse complement strand
CCTGGGGAACACTACCAGTGACCGGCCCCCACCTGGATGCAGCCCCGTTCACCAGCACTCTCTGGGCCTGACCCTCCAGCCAGTTCCTAACCCAGCACAGAGTGCCCCTGTCTAAGGCATGGGCTACCATCTTTTTCAGGAGTATATTATGGGAGACAGTGTCAAAGGCTTTGCTGAAGTCCATTAGTCCATTCAGTTTCATTAGCTATTGGATTTTTGTGTGGGGCGTTCCACTGCATGAACAGAGATCACAAGACAAACCTTGTTTTTTCCCCTTTGTGATTTTGAAGATTTGCTTAGGCTGTTTAGACTTGCAGGCCACATAGTGCTTATAGCTCTGAATCTTAAGTTTGGGCATTTCCTGTTAGAAGTCATAGAAGAGACTCTCCCACTTTGCGTAGGAAAATTTGGGGTCTGTAGAAGGAACAAAGGATAAATCTGTTGATAAAGAACTAAAGGGTTTTTGGAAGATTTTATAAAGAAAAGAAAGATAGGAATTGTTAAATATGAAGGTGGAGAAACCAGAAAATGCTGAGATTTCACATCTCTAAGATTAATTAAGAGGCACTGCTGTCTCAGGAAGTGCTTGGAAAATAGAATCAAATGTGACAGCATCTTAATGATACTCAAGACAAATTTTTATTTTTCTCTTTTCCTTTTCCCCTTCCTTATAAGTCAGTTGATTTCATCCCTGGATTGCTTCTTCATCGCACTTGATGCTGAAATTCACTTTCTAGGGAATGAAAGTATTTCCTGTCTGAAAAGGTGTTTTCCAACTATGACAAATCCAAACCCTTCTCATCCTCATTTCTTTTATTCATAATTCTAATTCTTGGGTGTTTTTTTCCTTCCTATCGTGTTTAAGTGATTAAGTGTATATGGGAAGCTGCCCTTCAGATTTGCAGAGATTTGAAAGATTGATCCCTGAAGAAGGCAAATGATTGAGTCCCTTTACATTAAAGTGAGATCAAAGAGTTGGAAGGAATAATATGGAGTTGTATAGGATTACAACTCTGTACTTGTAAGGTACAATTTTATGTATTGAGAGTGAAGATAAATGTGCCTCCAGTTTTTGATTTTCTTCTTCTGTGTTAGGTAACACCAAAATACCTGCAATAAATTAGGAGCTGTCTGAGAGTCTTTTGTGTCTTGTTGCTTCTCACCTGGCTCAGTCAGTTTCTTTTTGAAATAAGCTTTTGGCTGAATTTGTGAAGGAAAGGTAGGAGGAAAATGCAAGTGAATTTTAAAGGAATGCATTAATGCTGTGTATGTCAATATAGAAACTTTAAATATATCTTCAAATTGTCAGAAGGTTAAAGCATGCCTTAGCCACATGCTGGGACAAATCCTTTTTTATTTTGCATTTTGAGAATGAGATTAAATTTATGCAGGCTAAGGAAAACAAATGGATACAAAAAGAACTTGAATGAGTATAGTATTTGAGAATTTGATTTAATGTTCAAGGCAAAAATTGTTGAATGATTCTACATGCAGAAGAAAGGGAACACTTATTCTCCAAATTTTTCAGTAAAAAGATGCATATGTGACATAGTTTTATGGAAAAGCACGGTCTATGAAAAATTCTAGGCTCTTTTGGATAATTGTTTTTTTTCCTAGACAGTTGGGAGCTATTTTGGTTCCAAGTCTTTTAGATGTTTTATAATGGTAATGGTGTACAGTGAAATACAGTGCTGATGGTGGCATCTTCCAGATTGATAGGATTTTTAGGTTTAGTGTTAGATTTTTTTTTAAACTTAACTTTTCACAAAAGATTTACGAATTTATTAATTCTTTCACTTGTCCATTGATAATTAGTCTGATTGGTTTTGATGGTTTTTAAAGTCTCCTTTATTCCTTTTGATATGCCCATGATTCACAGCTGTGTCTCTATATGTTATTGAGGAAAAGAAAAAAAGGTCTAGTCTCTGTTTCCATTAGAAACTGGCAAGATACATAAACTTAAAACATATGATTGGAAATTGGCAAATTATTACCCCAATCCACAAAAAAGATTGCAGAGCTGACCTTGGCAACTACAGGCCTGTCAGACTGACCTCAGTGCCTGGCAGGGTTATGGAGCAGATCATCCTGAGTGCAATCACACAGCACCTTCAGGATGGACCAGGGATCAGACCCAGCCAGCATGGGTTTAGGAAGGGCAGGTCCTGTCTGACCAACCCGATCTCCTTTTATGATCAGGTGACCCACCTGGTGGATGAGGGGCAGGCTGTGGATGTGGTCTATCTGGACTTCAGCAAAGCCTTTGACACTGTCTCCCATAATATACTCCTGGAAAAGCTGGCAGCCCATGGCTTGGACAGGGCACTCTGTGCTGGGTTAGGAACTGGCTGGAGGGTCAGGCCCAGAGAGTGCTGGGCTGCATCCAGGTGGGGGCGGGTCACTGGTAGTGTTCCCCAGGGGTCAGTGTTGGGTCCAGTCCTGTTTAACATCTTTAGTGATGATTTAGATGAGGGGATTGAGACCATCATCAGCAAATTTGCTGATAACACCGAGTTGGGAGGGAGTGTTGACCTGCTGGAAGGCAGGAGGGCTCTGCAGAGGGACCTGGACAGACTGGAGAGTTGGGCTGATTCCAATGGGATGAAGTTCAATAAGGCCAAGTGCCGGGTCCTGCACTTTAGCCACAACAACCCCCTGCAGCGCTACAGGCTGGGGACAGAGTGGCTGGAGAGCAGCCAGGCAGAANACATAAGACCTATGGGGAGAGACTGAGGGAATTGGTGTTGTTTAGTCTGGAGAAGAGGAGGCTCAGGGGAGACCTCATCACTGTCTGTAACTACCTGAAGGGAAGTTATAGCCAGGTGGGGATTGGTCTCTTCTCCCAGGCAGTTAGCAATAAGACAAGGGCGCACAGGCTTAAGCTCTGCCAGGGGAAATTTAGGCTGGATATTAGAAAGAAATTCTTTCCAGAGAGAGTGATCAGGCCTTGGAATGGCCTGCCCAGGGAGGTGGTGGATTTACCGTCCCTGGAGGTTTTTAAACTGAGATTGGACATGGCACTTAGTGCCGTGATCTAGTAAACGGACTGGAGTTGGACCAAGGGTTGGACTTGATGATCTCTGAGGTCTTTTCCAACCCAATCGATTCTATGATTCTATATAGGCATGTGTTGAAACCTGGTTTTGTTTCAGACAGATGTACTTAGTAAAGGGCTGATATGTTTGCTGGATTTTCTTTTTAGTTGCTTCTGAAATATGAGATGTCCTCATTCCTTGGCTTCCTACGTTAATATTATGGCAGGATACTTCAGTGTAAAATACACACAAGAGTAACAGAATGTGCAAAGAGACTGTCTTTCTCTCACCGAAATATGTTGTGGCAGAGCTGGTGTTGAAGAGGCATGAAGATAGGCTTTCCAATGACATACTGTGAATTGGTAGCATGGGTATATAAGAACTTCTAGAGACTTCGATATCCAGTTGTTCCAATTGTAACCATCCACTACTTGCGAAATTGCTGCAAGAAAAGTGGGAATGTTTGCATTACTGTGTTCAAACTTAATCAAAAAAACCCAATCGTTCTTTCTAACCTCTGTGTAGCCTATGTGTTAGGGACAATATTGAAACATTCCCTGAAGTCGGGGAGCTGTTATGGATATGACTTGTCTTCAGGCAGTTCTGTTAGCCAAGACAGAGAAATGGAAGAAAGTGTGTGCAACTTCAGCATCCAAGGTGTCTTGATAGTAGTTAGGTAGTTAAGCTCAGAGAACAAGTAGAATTTGCGTGTAAATAGGACATAATGTGCAAAATGCCTGCCAAGCAGTATTGCCATCTCTCTTCCTGACTGGTTTTGTGCACTACAGATTTAGGCTGAAGTCTGCTGCTAATGTGTGTAGTAGTGTGGCTCTTTGCTTTCTTCAGATTTGTCTTGATAGTTCATAGGTATGCACACACACTAACTTCAGCATTATATGTGTAAAAAGAAGAAAATGGCAGCAGTCCATTTTACACTTAGTGATAAGTAGTGCGTTTTCTAGCATCAACATAGCTCAAGAGTTGAAAAAGTTGTGGTAATCTTCCCTTGTCTGATTTGGTTTATATCCTGCAATTTATTTACCTGTAAAACAAACCTAGTCTTTTGATAGGGAAAATATATTCAGGGCATTGTGAGAAATAATGGGTTTTATGAATACCAGATTTTTGTGTTAGCTTTTGGATACTCTTGCTGAGGTTGAGCCAGTGGGAGTAATTTGGAATGCACAAAGTTTTGTCTGGAAGGCTAGAAAAGTAAACCATCAGAAGTTAGAAACAGACCATCGGCAATGGGGTACAGTATCTTTTGTGAAGAGCATTCTGCAATATGTACTGCTTGGTACTGATGTTACAGATGCCATTTTCAGTATGTAACGACAGACAAGTACAAAAAATCCATAATCCTTACTGACAACAATTCCTTAACTCTACACAATGCAGATGTAAACAGGGCCCTCTATGGAGAGGAGGTAAAACCACCAGCAGGCTGTTTGCCTTGGCAGAAGCTTGGAGACAGCATGAAGTATCCAAGACAGGGAAATACAGGCTTAGGGAATCAATCCAGAGGAAATGTAAATTCAGATGAGTTAGTTAAGAGGACTGCTGCATGCAAGTATGTTTGTGGTCTATACATACCCTTCTGTGAGCTTCCAGAGGTGTTGAAAATGTAGTAGCAATATTTTAGCACTACTCTCCTACACTGGATTAATTAAATAGTAAAACAATATGGACTTTTGCTGAAACAGAAGTAGATAGGCAGAGTTGCTGTGTGATCAGCAGATTATTGATGTCAAGATTTGAAGAAGCCAGGTTGCTTTTGGCTTCATTTTAATGTGTGAAGAAAACTTAGAGTATGAACTCTTTAAAACTATGATAGAGGCAAGGTGTGTAAGTGCTTGATAGTAATTGAAATCGATTTACTGCATATATTCAGCAGTTGATCATGAGAAAGGGAGAAAAGAAAAACCCAAATAAACACAATCATTAGCAAATGGCATTTGAACAGAGCCTGTTAATGACACAGTGGTTTTGTACTCTGAAATCCTGGCTATACTTGAACTTCCGGGTGTTTAGAAATGAGACCAAGATGCCCCTACTTATTCCTGAAATGTGTCAACCTGCTGTCAGAGTTTTTCTGTGCTGACTTGCTAATTATTGCTCTACCTTTGTTGCAGAACTCCCAGACTTGTGATGTGTCTTTTGTGATGTAGAATTGTATCCTGGGCTGGCTCAAAAGTGTGGCCAGCAGGTTGAGGGAGATGATTCTGCCCCTCTAATCTGCTCTGGTGAAGTGCTGCCTGGAGTGATACATCAGTACAGGAAAGATGTGGACTTGTTGGAGCAGATCCAGAGTGGGATCATCAGACGACTGGAGCACCTCTCCTATGAAGAAAGGCAGAGAGATCTGGGGCTGTTCAGCCAGGAGAAGGGAAGGCTGCGTGGAGATCTTAGAGCAACCTTTCAGTACTTAAAGGGAGCCTATAAGAAAGATGGGGACGGAGTCTTTGTCAGGGCCTGTTGTGATAGGACAAGGGATAATAGTTTTAAAGTAAAAGAGGGTAGGTGTAGGTTAGATATAAGGACAGTTTTTGTAAGGAGAGGGGGGAAATGCTGGCACAGATTGCCCCATCCCCAGAAACATTCAAGGTTGGATTGGACAGGGAACTGAGCAACCTGATCTAGTTGGAGATGACCCTAGTCATTGCAGGAGGGTGGACTAAGTGACTTTGAAAGGCCTCTTCCAACCTAAACTATTCTGTGATCTTTTCATCTATCTAAAAGCTTAGATTCATAACATTTTTCTTTGGTGATCTGAAACACTTCATTTTAATTTTGGGGTGGAAAAGAGGTGATGCATAGTCTTAAAGGATAAAAGGAGAGAGTTTCAAGTTTTTGTTATTCTCTCCAGATGGAATAGGAAAGTCAGACCACTGCTGACTTTACAGATAACCTCCACACAAGTAACTTTAAAAATTAAAACTCTCAATAATTTAATTTAAAAATTAAACTCTCAAGTGCTGTTCATGTTGGTTTTTGTGGTATATTATCAGTCTCCCTATAGGCAGTGGGTATAGAGTAGACTTTCTCCCCTCCGCCCCCTATCCCACCAAAAAAAAGCCAGAGAACAGCTTAGAGGGAAGGCTGGAAATGAAAGCTTGATTTTGTCCCTTTTACTGTTTTAAACAAAGGTGTAGGCTTCTTTTATTGATCTAGGCCCCTTTGACCACACAATTAATGACTTATATTTGAAAAGACCTTGCTCACTGTGCAGCCCCAGTTCTCCTAAGCACAGTAGGGCTCTTTGGCACAAGAGAGTGTATGTGTGTGTGTGTGTGTGCACATGGAAATGAAAGAGGGAGTGTGGGCCTGGCACCTGACAATTTCATCATCTCATGTCAGAAATTTCCCTCCTATTGTTATTGCCTCTTTCTGTCTTTTGATTCTTCTTCTTTCAAAACAAAATTATTTAACTTATCTTTTCAATAGCCCAGTAGACACTTCTAAAAATACATTTTTCTTGGCACACCAGCAGAATCAGTGGACTGCTCTGTCAGCTGAGGTCAGCATGTGATGTGCTTGTGCAGTGAGACTCGCATGTTCTGCCTTATACACCAAAGGCTAAAATGATGCACACAGTCCTTATTTGGGCATTATCTGACTTATATGGTACCACAGTCATGTTTCTAGTCCCTCAAGTGACATTCATTTCTTTTCTTTGTGGCTCTCACTTCCAACAGTGCTCTTCATAGTTGGACCTCAGTAAAATTTGCAATGTTTTCTCAGGACACTGAAAGACTACAGTGTCTCACTGTAGATCAGGTTCAATGACTACAGTATTTGCCTTTGAGCCACCAGTCCCATAAAAAAATTCTGTGATCTGTCCTTTAGTATGCCTATGATATTGACTATCATGATAACTTACATACAGTGCAGTCTCTGCTTGGTCTCCGGCACCTTTTTTCAGATCAAAAGAGAGAGGAACCACAGAGGTCACTTGCTCATACCAGGTTAGTAAAGGTATGCTAATAGTCTGCTTTCTACAGACTTCCAGGGATTTTCTGCTGCATTTTCTGATCTCTTTTTGATGGTGACCAGTTTGGATCACTTTTCACCCAGAGTGAGGAAAAGTGGGTAGGGAGATATTTCAAGTGCTCTTAGTTTTCCTCTGAACAGTGACTGCTTATCAACTGTGACTGTACCAGATCTGGTGCTTTCCTTCAGACTCATCTGTTAAATCTCAACTGCTATAAGAAGCTACTCATGTCATGTCAATTTCTTTCCTGTTTTTATACAAGCATGAGAACTTGCTAATTACCAACAGCTACTGTGTCTTTTCAGAATGCCTTCTTTTATGAGAACCCGGCTGAAGTTCTTCTACAACAAATCTTAATTCTGCAGAAGGTATTTATTACCTGACTATTAAATCTTTAGACCTTAACTGTAGACTTTCAATCAAAGGAATCTCTTTATTTCAGTGGGTCCTGCAAGTGTATTAAAACTGTAAAACTTAACTAATAGTTACTTACCATGAGGCAATTTCAGTTATATTTTAGAACCACTGAAATGCAAGTTCTAAAGACACATTCTTTGTTATACATTCTTTCCCTAAATCCGAATTAGAAGCCTGCATCACATTTCTAGTTCTAAGCAAAGACATCGTTTAACTTCGTTTAACGTGAGTAGTCATTGCCATTTCAGCAGTGTTTTACACAGTTTGAGATGTCACCTTGAAAACTGTAAAAGCACAAGCACTAGTTTTATTATTCTACTGCAACATGTGACTGAAGTGGAGAAATGGCCTTGATCTGTATTAGTTAACAAGGCTTGCACAGGGATGTAGATACAGACTTTGCATTTAGTGATTCTTGGGAACCTTTCTTGATGTTCATGTACATGCAGAAGAGTTAGGCAAAATATTGTTGTGTCAATCTTAGGCTGACTGAAAGAAAAAAGACAAGATAAATCCTTTTAGCTTACTGGTGGTCAGTTGCTCAGTGGCTGCCCAATCCATGAGATTTTGTCAGCTGTATTAACATCCAGCTTCACAGAAGTGAAGTTAGTGATGGGATGCTTTCCTTAGAGTAGGGAGAGATGGGAGCTTGACTGAAACGTGTTGTAAGGATTGTTCTGCAGTCATGCTCAAGAAACCATAGGGCTACTCAGGAAGCCAAATGCAAGCAAATTGCACCAAATAACATTTATCCCCACCCCTTCTCCTTTGTTTATTTTAGTTGCTAAAATTTTATCTTAAATATTTGCAGCTAAGATATTTATGGGAGCTGGGATATCTTCTTAAGAAATACCTTTTCAGACACTGACAGAGAAGTGAAGTTTACAAGGTAAACCAAGGAAGATTAAGAGTAGAATCACTTTCAGTTAATACATTGTACATGAAAATCTTGGTTTTGTCACTCATTTCCTTTTGTATGTGACACATATACCAGGATTATCTATCTTGTTCATAAGCAGTGCCAAAAGTTAGTGTTTTCTAAATGCATCTGTATTTAGTTTAGAGTTTACTCTTTCATTGCTTTTTTTTCTGTTCCAACTCTGGGAAAAGTTTAACACATCAGAACCAATAGATCTTTATCAGATTTTGGTTTTCAGCTTATTGATGACAGGCACAGAGTAGGGATTTTGTTCGAGATGCTTTAATTTTAATTTTTACTTGGAGTGTTTCCCTTTGAAGTTCATTTTTAGTTTGCTACTGGGATGATCGATGTGAACTTGAACAACACACACAACTGACTTGCGCATTTCTGCAGCACTGTGTCAGGAGAGATCTTCAGGGAGATAGATAGTGAGTGACATAGTTGGCAGGCTGGCTGTGCACCAACCACGAGAAGCTCTCTGTAACAGGCAACAGAGGCCTTCTGTGGAGTCCTGGCTGAGGAGACTTTCCAAGGTGAGCTGAAAGTTCTACTGTACAGGAAATTGAGCAAGGAAGCTGGTTTGGGCTGACTGCTGTCCCTAATGCCCCTATAATGAGGGGCTTGTAAGGAATGTTACTCAGCAGCTGTGCTGTCCCTTGTGTGGTGCCAATTAAATAATGTGAATGTGAAATTTCCAGTATCTAGTACTTGGACTTTAACAGAGGGGATGGGAGATTTCTTAGGAAGTAGGGATTAATTGCATCATCTGAGAGAATGTGGGTTGGTTGAAGTACTCCCTGGTGTAAATGAGTTGAATAATGTTGCTTCCAGAAACCTAGAGAATTGGGGTCAGGAGCAGAGTTCCAGTGACAGGCGTTGTTGAGCCAGATGATTGGCAACTCAGTTTCGCTGTCCCCTGGAGTTATCATACCCATCTTGCTGGTGCTTTGACATCAGTATATACTTCATTGCCTAATGTTTTACCAGTGTCTTTGTTTAATTCCAAAATTTAAGATCGAAATAGTGACTGTTATTTGCCAAATTTCAGATTGCAGAGGTGTGTGTCTGAATTTCTTTGTTTTGCTAGATTGCCTTTAGTACATACTCATGTGTCCACAGACTCTAGTGATTGTCAAAAGCCTATGAGAGAGAAAATATACTTTTTTCCAGTGGACATAGAATTAAAGCACCCTCATTTCAGAAAACAAATAGTGCTGATTTTTACTCCCCCTTACGTCTTTCATACACAAGATTTTTGAACTGAACACTTTAAATCACTATCAGAAGACTAAAGATGGAAAAAAATTCCCAAATCAAAAACCTTACAGCTCTTAAAGTTTTTTCTTCTTTTTTAAAAAAAAAAAGAGAACAGGCTTTCTCAAGTTTCACACAACTTTTATGTCAGTTTCAAGGTACCTTCACCTCTCCACCAAAGATTTTTTTGAAAGCAGTGGGTATAATCGAATATCATGTTGATGTTTGGTGGTTTCCAGAACAAATCTTTGAAGGTTTAGTGCCATGGTCTAGTTGACATGGTGGTGTTGGGTCATGAGTTGAACTCAATGATCTCAGAGGTCTTTCCCAACGTGATTGATTCTGTGATTTTTGCGAATGTTTGCAATTTTCTTTTTTCTCTGTCTTTGTTCCTCAGTGTGTCAGAATGATTGTATTTTTGGGGAAATGGGAACCCTTGTATTTCAGGCTTTGTTCTCTGAAAGCCAGAACAACTGAAGGGAGGAAAGGAGTGTACTGATTGAGTCGTTAGTGGGAAGAGGAGTGGGAGCATGAGTGTCACATAAAGATATCAAAATGCGCTCTAAAAATGTTTTCTAAATTGATGCTTCTAACTAATGCTTTCTTATTTTTGAACAGTTCAACTACAAATATTGCCTTTATATAAAAGCTACTACAAAAATGGTAGGTTGTCTACAAGGTGTCTGTAGTATTCGGCTCACTTGAGACTTGTGTGGTCAGTGCCATAATCTGTGCTTGTGCTTGGAGAGACAAACTGTCTTACAGCAAGGCTGGTCTGTTTTGTTAGTAACCCTCAGTTTGTATGGAACTTTTTTTTTTTTTGTGTCTTGTGAACGGATACTACTTCTCTTAAATGTGATACCTGTAGTCCTTTAAGAAGTGGCCTAAATGTCCATGGCTTTCTAGTTTTTGTCGTCCACTAGCCTTTTTCCTTGAAACTGAGTTTCATGCAATAAATACTAACTTAACAAAGTAGTGAGATGGCCTGCAAGGAGGCCAAATAAAATGGCACTAATGCCATGAATTGTTAGGTGTATATTGTACTTGTGGAATCTGAACAAGAAATGCTAATACCTTTCATAGTTAATCCATTTATAGTGAGAAATTTGGAGTAGGGTGTGCTACAGAGTAAACTGACCAATTTTTCTTGTGCTGCCAACAGTTCAACTAGTCTTTGTTTACGTGGTGGTCCCTAAGTTGTATGCTTAGAATATATTTTGAAATATTACTTGAAAAATAGCAAAATCATTTCACATCTAGGAGGTCACAATCATGAAGTAAAGTTTGAACTTTTGAAGCTGTAGATGACATGTTTTGTTCAGAGGTAGATGTTTCTTATGCTCATCTTGGAGAAGGTCCTTAATTTTATAGAATTTCATGGTTGTAAAATCAAAAGATTTACTAGATATGCGAAACAGTGATGTACAGTGTAATCTGAAAGGGAGCCAGTCATGGGAGCATGACAGATCTTTATTAGGATGGAGATGCAAAACACTTAAGTGGTAAGCTCTTTTTTTGCCTGTAGGTAACATGTATACACCGAGTTCAGAAGGTTCTTCTTTCTGGCTGTGCTGTTTGCTTGATTCGATCGTCTTGTTATCAGATAGATGTGTAATAAATACAACTAATTGATGGAGAATGTAAAATAAAAGCTGCTGGGATGTGTCTGTCTAAAAAATAATAGCTTAAAATTACTGGCTATTTTTGCTAAGTTTTCTGAAGATTTGCTAGACGGTACTCTCTCTATTGATTCAAAAATGTGATATTGATTCAAAATATGAGTGATAAGTTTCATCTCCCAGAAACAGAAAAATGGATAGGAAGTCTATCAAACTGTTTGAACCGTGATAAAGTGAATTTAAATTGAAATCCTTAGCAATCAAGGTGAACTCTGGACAGAGCAGAGTCTTTGAAGCAATAAATCCTAGCCTTTCTTTTTTTAGAACACTCCAGGAAAGTAAACAAGAGCCGAGGACACACTCAGTTGAAAATTCAGTGGTACTACTATGGATAAAAAGAGAATTCACAATTTCATTTGGAGGTAAACTCCTTACACAGCAGGTAGACATCCCTGCAGCCTTTTGTAGGTGTGTGTTTATCTAAGAAGTCTGTTTGCTAACTGGTTTCAACAACAACAGAATAGAGACTTTCTGTCCTTGCCAGAGGCGAGTATTTCTTGTATTTTTTTTGAATTCACATTTGAAATATATCTTTAGTTTTCTTTCTGTTTTTTTTATGTGTGGGCAATGCAGAGAATCGATCTTGTGGTAGGTGCTATGACAGTGCTCTGACAAGAAAAAACACAGGGAAGCACCTTGAGTTATCAGAGATCAAAATATTTATTAAATAGGAGATTGAAGTAACAAAAACAGGAGTAGATAATGAAATTCATTGAGAAGGAGAGGTAATATGAAGTCAAGAATAAGAACTACTACCCCTGTAAAGCATCCTGATGAGGTTGGTGTTCGATAGAAGAGGTGGTGCGAGAGGCTTGTAGGTAGCTAACTCAGAGGTCAAATAGGTTGCTGTGTGAAATCTGGTGCAAGTAAAAGGGGAAGTGAGGGCTTGGGTTTCTATAGTGGTTTGGCTGTATGTTTTGGTTTTTCTCCTGTAAGTCAGGGGTTGCAACAGAGTTGTGAGAGCTTAATTAGCTGTCCATCTCTTGCATAGTCTCCTCAGAGGCTTGTTGTCATGCCTTGTACCCTTCAAAATACAATGCTAGCATTTTGCCTGCATAGTTTTTCTAAGTGGCTGTGAATAAGCTTTTTCAAATAGCAGTTTCAGAAGATAGTAGTTACATTGCAATATCAAGGCCTACAAGGATGGAATAAAGGCCAATAAGAGATTTGAAATAACAATTTGACATGGTGAGAAGCCTTATTGTGGTTTTAAGAAAACTGAAAATCTTCCACAAATGTACCCAAACTGATTTACTGAGAGAGTATATTTATAGCAATCTTGGGACTGAACACCTGCTTTGAGGATTTGACAGAAATGGTTTGCAGATCAGAGAAATAAGAAGCATGTGTAGTAAGTATACAGTTACATTTGGTGCCTGGAATGAAAAACAAAACTTCTGCTTGGATTTTAATGTTCTCCACACTTTCTTAACTACAGAAATCGTGACTGTAATTTGTTTGCTGATGTTCTCTTCTTCAGTGACAAATGTACTTTTGTGCATCTGAGAATTCTTATTGAACTCAGAGGACGTCTGGATATATGTCATGCTCTACCTCTCCTTTGCTATCCTTAGAGAGGTTTTTCTTTTTTTGTTAGTTTAATCCAAAATAATCTATATGACTGTGCTAGTAAGCTTTTCACAGTGAACAGTATACCCCATGAACAGGAGAGGTGGAATAAGACTGTATGTATTCAGTAGTAAGGTAGGGTATTTTTCATTGGATTTGTTTACCAGTTTATGTAGACTTCAATGGTATTAAGACCTGAAAGAAAGCACCAGTGTTGAAAGCATGTGTTCAGACATTTCAGCACCTAGTGTGTGGTATACATGCTCAGCTAAACAGGAAAGAGGGTTCTTTCAGATTTTGTCCTTATTCCCTATTCATCACATGACTGTGAATGTTGCTTCATTTTCATGTTCTTTCTGCCTTCTATACAGGCTTATATCTTAAGTTATGTGATACAGTGTTAGGAAAGGTGCTCCCCTTCCAGTTGTTCCCTCTCTTCCATTTGGAGTTTTAAACAGTGATAACTGGAGATGGAGCTTTCTGACAGGCCAAGGTCTCAGTTTTGGTTATGAACCTGTTTTGAGTTCACTGGTGTTTGAGGGCTTGGGTAATGCCTCCCAACTTCTCAGCCAAAGAGAGCTGGTGTGCAAGGCCCTCTGCTTGTTTGCTATCATAAGAACTGCTAGTAGCTCATATTCACCTCATTGCTAGAAGCAGCTGGCCATGGACCATTAGTAGAAAATATCTCATCCTGAAAGGAGTGAGTGAGGATCTGTGTTCTGATACGGAAAGTGAGGAGAAAAGCAACAGCCTACGTAAGATGAAAAACAGAATCTGTGAAAAAAAAAAACAAACCAGAATCTTTGGTTGTGTTATGTGTTTCCCAGCAACCTTTGCTCAATAGGATAAACAGTCTCTTTTCTTTCCAAATCAAGTTTTGCAGTGTCTTTTAACATATTCACATTCATGACTTGGAGAAAGCTGTCGGAAAATTTACCTTTCATTCAGAACTGAGAATCAGATGGGAGTGTTTAATCCCAAGTAATAAGTAATTATTATTATAATAAGTAATTATTATGAGTAATAATCACGTATAGATTAAGCAGTGTTTGTATTAGGATATAAAAACAGTTTGTTTTATATCAAAGGGGATTACAGAAGGCACAGTGTTTCTGGTCTACCCTTTGATCTTGAACTGAGAGGTAGTGACATCTTTTGTCAAAAAAATCTGTTTCATTAGAACATTTTGTTTATTACATATGAGAGTTAGGTAGGTAGTTAAAATTGTGAAAGCACATAAAAATAGCCAGTTCCAAGATAATTGAGTTTTGCCTTGTTCTTTAGTTAACTTCAGATTTCTGCTAAATGAAGCAATATAGAATATGTCTCAGGATTCTGTGAATTTGCTTCAAAAATCTTGTCAATGAAGAGAATTGGAAATAAAGCATCATGCCAGAGAGATGTAGAAACAATAGAGCTCTGAATGAATTCAAGTTGTAAAAGCATAGGGGAGACAATTAAATCATCCTCACCAATTATTATAGGGCTCTGAGTACATACAATCGGACAGTTTTCTGCTATGACTATCTGCCAGATATCTGACCTTATCCTTGAGGGTGACCAGTTCTCCTAGAAGTTGACCCACTGATTGCAGAGTGTGGAAGGGATGAGAGGGGGAGAGAATGTGTGTTTGCTGTCTTGTCCACAGGGTAAACAATCACCAGTAGACTGTTAAACTCTTGTAGTGCTGTCATTTAATTCTGTTTTACAGTAACTGTGAGAAATTACTAATGCAGTGCTGAGACTGCATAATTACATTTACCAGCTTCTTGTGGTTGTAACTGAGCCGAGAGAAGCATTAACTCAACCATGTGCATCTTTTTGATATAAGATCATTTATACAACAAGTAGTAAAATATTAACCAGACAAAAAATAGAAAGTGTCACACAGATACAAAACTGACAGATTAACATCTCTTCCTCCCACCTGTGCATGCTCTATAGCTTGTATGGATGAGCAAACCAAAAGTGCTATCAACACAGATATTTCTACTTCTGACCTTTTTTGTGTTTGTGTTAGAGAAACAAAGAAACTTGTTTGAACTGAGCTACCTGTGGACTTTGCTGGTGATGACTTCCTTTGTTATTTCTATAATTAGTTGTGGGATTCTCTTTTATCTCAGAAAGATAAGATTTTCTTCTATTATTTGGAGACTTGTGGATAGAAACTATAATTCTAGTCAAGGTAATTTAGACTAAACGCATGGTGAAGCAACAGTGCTTAACTGAGTACAAGTGTTGTATAGAGAGGTACAAAGTGATCTACGTCCTTCATGAAGGTGAATGAGCAAAAAAATTCTGAGCTTGTGAAGGCTATGAGATTTTTGTTTTTGAAGTTTTTCCATCAGTTACTGGTTGTGATGGTTCTAGTTAGTTACATGGTGGCTTGGAGTAAAATTTAAAACTGAATTAGCTTAACTTCATGTCACTGGAGACTTAAATGTCAAAATTTCATGGAAACTCTTTTTTTGTAACATAAGCTTGTCAAATCAGGACCAGTATTTTCCTATGTCTTTGTACAGTGTCTTGGACTACACAGAGACTTTATGGGGCTTCCACAGGCTGTCACTGCATAAATAATACAATTTGATATCTGTCAGACCTAACTTCTTACCATCACTATGTCCTTTCCAAACGGACTTTCAATTTAGTGGGTGACTACCATCAATATCAGTGTGGGTACCTGGTGTTTTCTTACTGTTTTGTTGGCACCTTTCTGCCTTAAAAAAAAAAAATTATCTCAAAGCTGTATTAAAGTGTCCAGTGGGCAAAATCTGTGGGTAATGGTTCACAGAATCAACTGATATTCTTAGAGAAAATTAACTAAGATTTTGGGCAGGTGTAGTGAGTTGACATGCCTCATATTAGTAATTGGTGCTCAAACATGTGCATCCTATGGTACCCAGAGAATACCACCTGTAATTTTAATGTATCCATAGGGGTCAAGTTGATAGGTGGTGAGGGAGGGAGGTGAGAAAAAGGCATGTTTGCCATCAGCATTAGTCATGAAGTAAAGAACATGACTGAGTAGCACTTGGCATTTTTTGTTAAACAACGTGTGAAAAAATATGCAAGCTACCAATGATGACCCTGGGAAACTGCTGTCTGCAGTCTTCCCTAGAAATGGAAAATGTGTTACTTTAAATGTATAAAAAGATGGTTGTCATTAGCACCTCTTTGTAGGAGGCAAGGAGTACATTGTATGGCAAGCATGCCCTTTAAAGGTGGAAGAAAAATTGAAAACCTGTAGCTGAATGCTTTTGGGCAGGCCAAACAAAATCAGTGAATTTTTCTTTTCCTTGCTTTTAGCTATAAAGGTTAGACTAGCAAAATCATGAAATAATATCAAAGTTTGTATCCACTTAGCCCTTCAGGAGTATGCTATTCATGTGCCAGGCCTTTAAGAGGTATGGCAGAGAGAACCTACACTTCCACAGATGCAGGCAGCTTCCTTCTCTGTTGCAGGCAGTAGTGCATGCAGGTATGATTGCAAAAAATGAGAAAGTATTGAAAAAAATATTTGAACATCGATTTTACATGGAAGCTTGAAATGAGATAGTGAAAGTTTGAGGTTATTTATGGAAGTGAATGAGGGAAAGAAGAATCAGAGAGTTTAACAGAACCATTTTTGTACAAGTGAGCCAGCAGTGAATTCATAGCAATGGCACATGAAGACTAGCCAATTTCAAACGTAAAACTAAAGAACTGGAATTGTGTAAGTGAAGCTGTAGGATGGAAAACAGGGAGGAGACTACTACTTTCTTTACTACCAACCTTTACTGAAGGCTAGAACAGAGGGATGTTGGCCTTACTGTCCTTTACTGCAACTCTCTCTAGCAGTGCTGATGTCTTAGTTGAAAACCAGATAATTTCTTGAAGTATGTTATAATCACCTGAACTATGAATGCTGCAGTAATCTGAGCTGTTAGGTAAGATAGTGTTTGGTCCTTTCCTAAAGGGGATACTTTTCACTTTGTGACTATTCTTTGTGGTATTACTGCTCAGTAGTGCTAATTTCAGCACCTTGTAATATAGGCTATTAAAAGCAGTTACACTGACCCAACTACTCTTCCAGGTTGGCTGCAATACATGGGTATTGATGGGGAAATGCAAAACTTCTCACTTGTCTCATCTGCCCTTCCGGTAGTTATGATTGCTTTGTTCATATGCATTAGGTTCCCTTTAAGTATAAACCACTGAAAATAATGCTTTTGCAAATTGCGTAGAACAACTGCTTTGAAGAGAAAGAAGAGGGCTTCTTGAGTATGACTACTCTCTTCATAAAACAAGGAAACTAGAAGAGAACTATTAACAGATACTTCAGCTTTCAGTTATTCTTATTAGCTTTCTTCTTGTGCATCCTGATGAAAGACAGCTTCCCAATCCATTTTTCCCTCTACCACCTGTTAGTAAGAACCAATGTAAATTTGAGTCAGTATGTCTTTATCCTGTGCAAACACAATTCACCACAGCAAGAACTATGAAAAATCCTGTTTCTCACTTAAAAACCTTGATCTCCCATCAGTAGCAGCTGAGAAGTACTGTAGACTCTTCAGTTTGAAGATTTGAAACAATTGCAGTAACCTTTTGTTTCTGCACTGAGCTGAATTCCATTTTTTTAATGAAGTGCTTCATAGGAAAGGGTGTAACTGAAATGTTGTTGCCATTGCTTAGTATTCTGTCTTTCCCTTTAAGACTTTTATCAAAAGCTAGAAAATTTCCTTTCTTTTAGAAAAACATACTTTTACCATACAAGAATATTTGAGCAGATAGGTTGTTTGGAAAAGAGTGTACTAATGTAAGACTTGTAAGGAAGTTTTACTTAGAAACCAAGCTGTGTCTATTTGATACACTGATGAAACAAACCAGGTAGGATATCTGTTAGTCATCTCTAGTACTGTTACACCTTGGAGAAAGACAACTGCCCCCCTACTGTATCACCCTGTGTAATGTGTGTATACACATAGTTAACTCTCTGAGTATGAACTCATTTTGTTGCTGCTGATTTTGTGGTGATAACTACACAGCTTGTGCTGCACATGTTGTATTTGCAGTGGCCCACCTCTTGAAGTCAGTGCTTAGTTGTCTTTCATTTGTTTTATTTGTGTGCTGTTCAGAGAACTCATAATCTAAACATTTGTGATTATTTCTAAAGGGCTCCATCTTCTTGGGAGAATAATTTTGTTATCTTTTTGTTGAGTAAATTGTCTCATAAATCTATGTCCAAAATTATTGTGGTTTGTCATTGATGCTTAATAATGCTAAGACTGACAAAAGGTGGCTATATGACATAACCCGAAGTGTTAGCTCAGAATTTTAAGCTTGCTTTGGAGGGAGTGGTAGAAAATATCAGGTAATTGCTGCCTAAAAGGCTTAGTATTTTCAGAGCAGCTTAGGGGCAGTATGTGTGAAGGATCTGTTTGGTTTTGTTGGTTTATTTTGTGCCTTTTCTGCATGTTACATGTGAGGCCAGGTTGAGGTTCAGCTTTGTCAAGGCCAGCAAAATGGAAGCTTTTTATGGATAGACCCATGTCTTGGAAGTCAGCAGTCCCTAGTGTCTCTTCTTGATTCTACCACTCATTTAGTGGATGACATAAAGCAAGGTGTTTCACATATCCTTGCCCCTACCCACATCATCTGTAAGTTGGTGGCAATAATATTAGTTTCCTTGGTCAAACACTTAGAAGTAAATTAGGTTATTACTATATTTGTGTTAAAGTGGTTTAAAATAGGTTCTAATTTCCTGTTCTGCCAAATGCAAAAATTAATTTCCACTTTAATGTCGTACTTGTGGTGGAACACTGCTCCTGTATAACTTTTAAAATGAGTGCTCCTTTATATTTTAATTATTTTGAAAATGGAGGGGCTTTAATCTTTTTAAGCAAACTATGTTCTAATACATCAGGGAAAAGGGCTGGAACAGTTTTTTTTAAATCTTGCATGTTTGTCCTTAATCTTCTTGAGAAGGAAAAGTAATAAATCTCCCTCGTAATTTTTCCTTTCACCACTCTGTCTGCCCTTGTTCATGACATGGACTATTTTAATATAGCTCCTGTTACAATAGCAGCAATTTTTTGAACATAGAACAGCAATTTTGAAACTATTCTGATTTCTAGAAGCAAGACAGCAGTTAACAAGGTGAAGAGGTGAGACCAGAAGTGAATAAAACAGTGGACTGAACTGAACTCAAAGAAAAACACAATCATGACTTTGTTAGGCATGAGGTATTTTATGCAAAGTTGCATTAAGAGAGGTAGTGCCAGAATAAATAATATGGAACTCCTAAGCTGTTACACTGAGCATGGTACTATTGGTGCTCTGCTTGTGTCAATGCAGACCTATTGATTCCAAGGGGTTCCTCAGGCATCCCAGTGGCGGAGTGGATTTGTGTCATTTTTAGTTGCATGCTGAAGATTTGCACGTGTCTAATCTCTTTGATATTGCTGTCATCATTGTTCCGGTGTTTTACTGATTGTGTTGGTTAGAACATGTTGCTAGTAACGCCAAAAGTCATGGGCTCAATCCCTGTGTGGGCCATTCACCTATGAGTGAGCTGGACTTGATGATCCTTGTGGGTCCCTTCCAACACAGAATATTCTGTGACACTGTGTACCTCTAGTAGCCTGCATGCCAAGGGTTTTTTAAAAAATATGGGCACTAAGTGCTGTGGGTGCTAACATGTCCATAATATCCACTAAACAAAACAAGATATTACAATACCCTCACTGGACAAATTATCAATTTAGTTAATTGAAGTTTGATTTGCTTAAAAGAAAATAGCAAGGGTGGATTATGCTTTCCTAATGACATTAAAAGATGCTAATGACCTGTTTATTTGGGATGCAAATGACCTGATGGGATGAAAATTAAGTGAAAATTTTGTTTTGTTTTAGAACATGTTATGGTGTCTTCTAGGCACAACAACAGTTTTACAGACTTGTTTCTAATTATTAAGTAGATTCTTCACTGTCTTTCTATACTTTTCTCTGCAATATTAGTATGCTCACTCTATGTACCCACTGTAGGTTGTGTTGCTGAGCTGTTTTTCATAGGTGATTTTATATAAACATCTAAAGGGAGAGTTGTGCTGTTTAACTCTGGCATTCATTTTCATGGCTTGACGACTATGAAGTAGGCAGAGAGATTACGCCTTTTCAGGAAACAGTTCAGGAAAACAAAATTAGTTACCTGCCTTTCTTCACTTTCTTTCATAGATGTATGATAGATCATCTGCAGCTACAGTATTTCAGAGTAATTAAGGATCCTTAGTACAAAGCACTTAGTTTGAATAAGCCACACATAAAAGTTCTCTGTGTATTGGGAAAGTCATGCAGAGTGGCTGTGCTGTACTAGGTGTCCTATAAAATAGGACAGCAATGACAGAACTCAGTGGGAATCTACAGCTAAAGTGAAAAGATGAAGAAGTGTGTATTTATATCAAGGAGGAGTTATACAGAGAGGAGCACATACTGTCATGCAGAATCTTCAAGGTACATAGAGAGCTGCCGATAGTTTGCTCGTGATCCAAACCCACAAAAATGTGTATTTGAGGTACTGTATTCTTAAGTGTCTAGGGTACTGTAGATTTAAGATACCGTGTTAGGGAAAACAAAATACATGGAATTCAGTAGAGCAGAATATTTACACCAAGGGAGGAAATAGTTCATAAAGTTTCCCATACTTTTTTTAATTTCTACTAAGTAGTAGCTTCATATTTCAAGCTTCTATTAGCTTGAGTTGAAATGTTAGTCATGTTACTGATGAAAAGATGAACGAATAAGCTTTTTAAAACCTCAGAAGGTCTAGTAGTTGCTGTGGCCTAGCTTCAAGATCCAAAGGGTTAAACATAATCTTAATACTTAAGTTACTGCAGCAGCTGACTTGAGCATGGAAAAACGTGTAGGTGCTGAGGAAACTCTCACAAGCTGAATAAGCTACTGGCCTCTGGGAATTTCATCTTCATGCACATGGTACATACTAGGGGCTCATGTGGGAAAATTGTATTTTATAGAATGTGACGGGAAAAACAGTGTAATTCATAAGATGATCAGAATATGAATGCTTTGTTGAAGGAATTTTTACTGTAAGCAAAGAGCAGAGAGGGAGACAATCAAATTCGGTGGAAACAGATGAATTAAAACTTACGTTATACTATAAACAATGCGTAAGTGAATCTTAACCAGCGTGGCTGGCAATAAGAAACCGTGTAAGCTATATCACTTTTCTTAAGGACCAGGCCTTTTTCTCACTTTTGCATATCCCTGTAAAAGACCATGAGAGTACTGGGATGTCAACTTTTTCTGTATTTTTATGAAAATTACAGTCTTGTGGAGGGGAGGACAGAGCCAAATTAGTGCCACCAGTCTAGGATAGACAACACAGAGGTTGATAGTGGCCATTTCCACTGGCCCTTTTCCTGGTCCATCAGCCTAGATAGACATCAATACTTGGTAACTCCTTTTTGGAGGCTGACTGGTTCACTCTGCCACAAGATACTGAAATACGCCCCTGGAGAGGAGCCTTGGGAACAGGTAAAGATGCCCAAGGCACATAGGTCACACTCCATGTAAAATCTGGATGAAGTAATGGCTGCTTTAAGAACTTCTTGTCATAGTTAGTCAAAGCAGAGACCTTCCTTCTGCTTCTTGTGAAGTTTTGAAGCTCTAAGAGTGTAGATTCTTTTTTTTTTTTCCTTTTTCCTGTTATCCTCCTGTTGCGTAGCCACAATCTAACAATATGATGGAAGAAACAGTATAACAGTTTTTTTATTTTGTGTGAAACTTTCAAAAGCAAGACACTGTAGCTTTTTTCTGTAACTTCGGAAAAATAATAGTGCTTTCTTCTAAACTTAGTTTTCTCAGCATGGGCCTCACCAGATCTAGGGAAGCATGAACAGATGATGCTTTCTCTGTAGTCGTTTTTCAGACCCCTTCAGAGGCGGAAGAGTAAATGTTGAATCCCATTATTCTGAATTTCTGTTCTCGGGGTGATGAGAAGGAATGCGGAACAGAGTGCACACACAGTTTGTCTGTCTGTCTTTGTTTTCCGGTGAAGCCAGTTAACTGCTGTGAGGAGTAAGAAGATAAATGAGCTCTTTTTATAGAGCATGTCAACTTAAACATGTCACATGTTCAAAATTTGTCAATATTAGCAACATCTAGAGAGAAGTGAACAAACCAAGAATTATCACAGTCAAAAAAAAAATTAGAGTTGGGGGGTAGTAAGAATTGATGGTAACTCCCTATCCACATGTTGCTTGCAAGCGAATAACTATTTAAAAAAATAATAGACACAAAGATCCAGATTAGTTTAATTTGGTAACAGATTTCCAGTCATAACCCTAACCTGAATTATTTCCCAATAGTTTGTGTGCCAAAGGGTAACTGACTCCAACATTTTTCTTTTTATCATATTCTCTTTTAAAAGTGTGGTGTAAAAGATCCTTCTTTGTGCCCCCTGGAAGCAGACAACGTGAAATGAATGAGCTGTCCTAGTTCAAAGCATTAAACTAAAAAAAAAACCCAAAAGGCTTGTTTAGAAATATGTAATAAGCAAGTCCTGTCTCCTTTAGTTATTAAATGAAATTGTTTCCAGAGGAGGAAGTGGGATATTAGTGAAACTTTTACACTGTGCTCCCAAAGTAGTCACTACTTCAGATCTAGGAGAGACAATCAGAATCAAGTTTATTCCATGCCCCCTGAACTCCTAGCCACAAACTGATACCAAGAATGTTGAGAACTATGTTTTTCTAAGACAGTTACTCAGGCTTTTGGGAGAACCCCAGAAGAAGATAGAGACAAACCAAAGGTTTTTTAACCTTTGGGAACTTAATGAACATCTAGTCTTGTTGGAGGAGCTGGATGGATTGACTTGCGGTCCAGGCATCCCATTTCCTACACAATTATATATGCTTTTGAAGGCTGAAATGTACTGGCAGCTGTCAACTGTTCAGTGTGGAATGTTGATGATTATCTGATCACCTAGAATAGTCATAGCTGTACTTTTTTGGCTGTTCATACAAGAAACAGGAGTGTCAGAGGCAGCACTATGGATTCTTGTACATACTTATGTACTTTTCTGGGAGGAGAGTTAGTTGGGGGATGAGAGAACAGAAGAGCATAAATAAACCGAAGAAAATGTTTGGTGCAAGTCAAACTACCAGAGTAAAGTCAGGCTTTTTTTCCCTGTAGCTCCATGGAAATTATCCATTTAATTAATGATATTGAAGCCATACTCCAAAGTCCCTCCCAAATGCTTAGGTCACTGGTAGACAAAGCTTGGAGGTTTCCTGGAAGACTCTGTAGTGTAAAAGCAATCACTAAGGGTACAAAGGTGAAAATTGCGTAGTACAATAGTTACAATATTTACATGAACATAAAAAGGAGAACCTTCACTTAAACTTAGCAAATATATGTATTTTCTACAAGTAAGAAATAAGGTTGAACATAAACACTCTCACAGGCTGTATTTTGTAGGTTCACAGGCAATATGGTGTATGTTGGCTTCCAGCATTATAACTGAGCCTAGGGAATAAGAATCTTCTTACACTAGCCCCATATAAGATAGTATGAAGAAATGTAACTCTATCCCAGCCAAAAACAGTAGAGAAGTTTTACACATGTCTTGCCTAGAGTCTTTAAGGTTATCCAGTGAAGGAGAGCATTTCCACTGCCACTGCATGTTCAAGCTGTGTCAGTGGCATTTGTGAGCACATGATCATGCCCTCCACTTATGTTATCTGAATGAAGTGTGTCAGATTTATTTTAGCTCTTCTCAGTGATGCTGCAATTTTCACCTTTTAATACTTCCTTTGGGGTTTCTCAGCTTTTCCTGATTTTATGCTCTATTTTAAGAGATAAGGAGGACAAGTTAGCGTCTCATGAGTGTTACAGCAATTCAGTTACCCAGAGTAATTGTTACACTGCAGAAGAGCAGATATATTTAGCTGAAATAGCCAGCCATTCAGTCCACTGGATTCATACTGAGATAGTCTTGACTTCTTTATGTTCATGAGTAGGTTATCCTTTTATGTGGTTGTTACTTGAAATGGAATTACAGTTTAAATGCATTTCTTTAAAAATTCCTATTATATGTTTTTCTGTATGTTGATTTTCATTTGTTATTATCTTGTTAAATGTAGGAAGTTATGTTAAGTCACCTGGTTTTCTTCATTATGCTCAGTTGAAGCTTAACCTAGCTTCTTATATGAAGATGTTTTCTTCCCAGTAGGCTGTCTCTCTTGCATTCAGTCATTTATGAATGTTGTGAATAAAACTCCCGTATTGGAAAAAATCTCATTAAGAATTTTGAAACTGAAAACAATCTGCCTGTTTCATAAATAAATAAGATTATTAGTTTGAGTGTTTTTTATTCATTCAGTTTTGTGAAGATTATTTTCCTGCAGTGCATTCCCTGTCCATGTGCTACTTCTCCAGCTCACCCTGACATTTTTATTGGTGCTGAAGTCTTCAAATAGGAGCAGGTTGTACCACTATCACTCTTCATTCAAGTTTTAGCCTTGTTTTTAGACAGACTTTGCCATACATTCTTTATTACTGGGCAGTTTGCTTATGGTGTGTACTGCTACCTGTGAAGTGGCAAACCCTACTATCACCAAAGCCTCTTGTTTTTTGGTGTCTTAAATATTTAAGCTCTGTTGTTTGTGATTGCTCTTGAAGGAAAAATTCTATTACAGCACTCATGGCTCAGAGTGTTAGTTTCAGTCTATCTGTCTTTACTTTTGCTCTTAACTAAAGCAGAATGTTTCCTGCAAGGAAAAGATGCTGTTAATTTCTCCTTTCCCCAAAATCTACCCTGGAGCAGAAGGTGGTTTCATCCTTTGTGCTGTCCTCAGAGGAATGTAGACAGTTGTGAAAAATCAAGAATTTTCCATTTCTACTATTATGTGGATCGTAATACAGCTTAATTGTTTTTGTCATGCTGTCTTTTGTGTACATAAATATTCTTCATAAAGTAACTTCAGGATGTTTTGGAAGGTAGCAGTGGATTCTAAAAACAGTTAATTTGCTATCTCTGTTTTCAGTCTCTGGCCTTTCATTGCTTCTCTTAGTCCTACTTTTAATTACATTAACAAGGTTTGGCTTGGAGGACTCTTAAAAGTAAATAATTATCAAATAGCAGAGATCTACGTGTGTCTCATCTCAAAACCTGCAGAAAACCTATTTAGCCATTCTTACAGGTGACATCCATGTGACTGATTTATTCCATCTCCTTGAGCATTTCCTGTAATCTCAGTCTGTGTCTCTACATGAGGTATCCTGATAAGCAGCTGTGGTAGCATTTTTAGTTTCTGAAGCATGTGGCTGAAGTTCTACTGCTGATAGTACTCAGTTTCCAAAGATGGAGGTGGTAGTTGTGTGCTAGAACAAAAGCCTTCTCCTTGCCCCACTCTACCTCTGCACCTTTCAGATGTGGGGTTTGTACTGGCATGCCACTGGCTTCCCTTCAGGTTTTTATACTAAAGCACACTGGAGAATCTTCAGCCTTAATTTACACCAGGTGTTTTCTTTGTAGTATATTGGGGGTGGGAAGGGTTCTTCAGCATTCTTCAGCAATCTTCAGCTGATTCAGCATGAGGCTGTGAACAGGCATGTTTCTGTCACTGATCATATTACTGAGGAAAAAGGGTCTTTTTTTTTTTTTTTGT
>VYXB01005865.1:47648-101045 GCA_013397135.1 Pachyramphus minor | reverse complement strand
AAAGGGTTTTTTTTTTTTTTTTGTTGTTGTGTTCATTTCTCTCAGATGACAGTCTAATTAGAAGTAGCCCTTAATATGACTGGCATGGAAGCAAATGGGGAGCACGTGACTGCTTCTGGGTGGTGTCGGGTGAGGAGATGATCCTGAGCGTGGGCCCAGGCTGAGCAGGAGCTGCTGATTGCTGCTGCTGCAGGGGAGGATGTGTGGTGGCAGAGGTCGAGCCCTCACTTGCTATGAGTTCTTCCTTAGAGGAAAAGTATTAGGGTGTATGTGGGTTTATAGCACATACAGAATGCTCCTTGAAGTGCATGGCAGAGCAGGACCCCCATATAGGAACCCCTTTCCAGTGCCTGCATACCAAACCCAGAGCTTGCAGCTTGTGGTGCTACTTGGCCAACTTCTGCCCTAAATGAGAACTTTTCTGCTGCTGTCTGTTGCATCTTCCTCTTCTGTTTTTCTTGAATAAGGACATGATTTTTAGCCAGAAGTTGTAGTTTCCTTGAGAATCATATGAATATTGTTAGCAGCACTTAGGGGCTGCTGTCCTTGGGTCTAGGTGTTCTCTGATGTCTGCCATCCGTTGTAAGTCTCCAAAAGTGCCCAAAGGTTCCTGTGTAACCTACCTGTAGGGGAGCTGTGGTAAATAGTAGCAGAACATGATGTTACAACAAAAAAAGTGGAAAGGGTGGTGTTTTAGTGGGGAGGTTTCTGATTATGTTGTCTAGCTTTGGAGTTGTAGTTCGAGTTGAAAGGCACTTTTTAAGAAAGTCAAACAGATGTGACAGTCTATGCTCTAAAAAATGCAGATGCTCTAAAACTGTGACAGTCAGACTTGTGTCTGATGTTTCTTGAGTTTTGTGCTTACCTCATGAATTTAAAAACTAACATCACCTGTTTTTGATATACAATGGTATCTTTCAAACACCTAGCTGGTGTAAAGACTTATTCTTCTGAAAACATACAGAAAAATTAGTAGGGAAACCTGCTTAGAGTTTTGCTCTGATCAGGCTGTGTGCCTGTTTCTCTTTCTTTTTGTTTCTTGATTGAACAGTTGATTGCATGCACTGTGCTTAGGGGTGTTTTTTCCTGAAATCTGTGAAGATCTGTCTGGGAACAAAATCTTATATATATCTATTTACACAATTTCCTAGGGCAATTGCTAGTGAACAAAACAAATAAAATAGCGATTGAAAACAAAGTACCCAAACAAACAAAACCCAGAAGAAACCAACAAATCAAAAATTAGAAAAGTAAGGAACCCCCAGAGTTAAACATGTCAGATTTTTAAAACCTTTCTTGTGCAGTTAATTATTGTCAATCAAATCTACTGTGGGAAATAAAGCTTTGGATAAGTTGTGTCCAAGCAAGGAAATCTGCTTTGATACAGGAAAGCTGAGATCATGACTCCTTTGGAAGCACCTGATACGCTAGTACACAATGTGGCTTCCATTTTGACTGATGTCCTCTAGACAATATGTACTGTAATTCTGGGGAAAAATATGAATATTAAGTAGGGGATATTTTGTTAGATTGAATTGTTTTTCACCTGAAGCAAATCATTACATTGTCCTCATCAAAACTGAAGGAAAGGGTACAGTTTTCTGTTCTTATGCAGTCATGACCACTAAAGAAGCAATGGTGGCTTAAGATTATGTGTTTTCTCTGTGTTTCACTGTTTTTGTTTTTTCTTGTTTAAGATGTTTACACTAAATTGTTTCTATTTGTCCTTGGATCTAGGTGTTCTCTAATGTCTGCCATCCGTTGTAAGTCTCCAAAAGTGCCCAAAGGTTCCTATGTAACCTACCTGAAGGGGAGCTTTGGTTACACTAAATTGTTTCTGTTTTTCAAGCCGTTATTTAATCAAATGTAGAAAAGAAGTACCAGAGGCATACAAAGAGATGAGAAATACCTTGCAAAGAGCAAATGAAAAGTTTAGTGTTGAAGTCATGCCATTGGAGTGTGGCATAATTCTTCACAAAACCAAACTTTCCTCTACCAGTGATTCTAAAAGTTCTTCTGCTATGATAATGCTGTATGAATAAAAATTGAGAAGTTTGGTTGAAAAAAATGAAAGAATTATCAACAAAATAATTTCCTTATTACTGAATGCTTGCAACTCAACAGTAAAATTACAAAGATGTCACTGACTGGAAAATGGAAACAATGTTTTGTGTTGCTTCTCTCAGAAACAAGTACTGTCTAGGGATTACAGATGAAATAATTTATTCTGTAGCATATAAACGAGTAAAATGTTGTTAATGTTTCCATCAGTAACTTTCTAATTCATTTTGTGGCATTTCTTAAAAGAAAAAAGACCAATTTGCAAATGCAGTTTTGTTCACTTTTCCCCTGGTATTTTTAAAAGAGCAGAGTTGAAATACTGCATGACGAATAGCTTTCATGCATAAGAAACCAGTTAGCTTTCTTAGGCAAAAGCCTAGTTATTATCTATCAAAAGTGTATTTGGACGGCTTAGTAACTTTATTTGTATTATTTTACAGATTTCCATTAGATTAGTAGTGCAAATACAATTTCAAGAATGTAGGATTTTTTAAAAAAATTAGTAGTTTGCTTCATGGTGGAATTGTCCCAGAACAAAACCGATTATTCAGAGTTAAAGCATGTGCCACTTTGAAGATTTTCTGTCTTTAAGGCACAAACTATATTATTTTCCCCTCCACTTTTGTGTTTTATGAGAGTTTATCAGCTACATAGAACATAGAGCTGCAGAGCTTGAGAGCAAATGTATATGTGGCTAGCTTTCAGGAATTAATATATCATAGCTTTCAGTGTATATGTATATATCTTTCAGTGTATCTGAAATGCTTGTACAGCATCACACTGCAGTGTGAGAAACAACAGGATGAGTGGAAGCACTGGTCAGGTCCTGGTAGCAAGCTCAGTGTGAGTCAGCAGTGTGTCCTGGCAGCCAGGAGGGCAAACCGCATCTGGGGATGCATCAGACACAGCATCACCACCTGCCAAAAAAAGGGATCATCCCGCTATACTCAGTGTCAGTGCGACCTCACCCTGAGTTCTGTGTGCAGAGCTGGGTCTCAGAATTTGAAAAGGATGTGAAGGTACTTGAATGTGTCCAGAGAAGGGGAACAAAGTTAGTTAAGGGGCTGGGAGGAGTGGCTGAGGACTCTGTCTCATTTGGAGAGAAGGAGGCTGAGGGGTGACCTCATTGCTCTCCTCTTCCTGAGAAGGGGACATGGAGAGGGAGGTGCTGAACTCTTCTCACTGAGATCCAGTAATGGGATCTGTGTGAATGGTTCAAAGCTGTGCCAGGGCAAGTTCAAACTGGACATTTGGAAGCACTTTTTAAAAAACAAACAAACAAACAAAAACAAACTGGAATAGGCTTACGAGAAAGGTGCTCAATGCCCCAAGCCTGTCAGTGTTTAGGAGGCATTTGGACAATGCCGTTAATAATATACTTGAACTTTGTCCTGAAGTTGTCAGGCAGTTAGACTAGATGATTGTTGTAGGTCCCTTCCAATTGAAATAGTTCATTCCATTCTACCTCTCTTATGCACAGAAATAAAGCTGTATGTGTACTATAATGGTCAGAAACAGCACTGCAAATTTTAATTATTTCTGTTTGAGGAAAGTCTTAGTTTTCTATGCCCCTTCTTTATAAATCAGTCATCCTTAGCCTCACGTGGCTGTTCTCTTCCCTCAAAATTCTGAACAGCTTAATAGTATAATTGTTGTGATAATTACATGCTTGCCAACTTATACAACATCTGCATCACCTGCATGCAAACACAGCTCTTACACTGGGCTTATGCCTAGAGTGTACTTTTACATCATAATAATAATAAATGTGTTTGCACACAGACTGCAAGTCTCTGTATTTCAGGGTATTTTTGGTCCTGCACCTGGGATAGAATAACCCCAGGCACCAGCACGTGTTGGGGTCCAACCTGCTGGGAAGTGGCTCTGCAGAGAAGGACCTGGAGGTCCTGGTGGAGAACAATCCGTCCATGAGCCAGCAGTGCCCTTGTGCCCAAGAAGGCCAATGGGATCCTGGCGTGTGTTAGGAAGAGCATTGCTGGCAGGTTGAGGGAGTTGATCCTGCCCCTCTACTCAGCCCTGGTGAGGCCCCATTTGGAGTGCTGTGTTCAGTTCGGGGCTCCTCGGGACATGAGAGGCATGGAGTCAGTGTTGAAGTATCTGAAGGGAGCCTCTCAAGAGCCAGGCTTTTCTCAGTGGTGCCAAACAATACAAACTTCTTTGCTGTGCTGGTGACTGTGCACTGGAACAAATTGCCCATAGAGGTTGTGGAGTCTCCCACACATTCAAGACTCATCTGGGTGCAATCTTGTGCTCTTGGATGCCCTGCTTGAGCAGGGAGGTTTGACCTGATGACCCACCGTGGTCCCTTCCACCCTGACCAATTTGTGATTAATCAAATAAAATAACCATGAAGGATGGAGGTGAGATGAAAAAAATTAGCTTTGGTTTGCTTGTCAAACTTTTTCAACCGAAAAGGCTTGACACAAGTATCTCTGCTGGAATACAGAGTGATTTTGGTAGCTCTGAAATACTCATTCCCAGTTGGATCTTTGCGTAGCATAATGAAATTAAAATAGAGAAAATAGAGGAGAGTTTTTTTTGTTTTTACGTGTCTATGTGGAAGTTAAGAAAAAATATTCCTTATGTGAAGTTTTTTTTATTGAGAGGGAGAGGTGTATAATGAATAACTTAGAAAGAAATTACTTCAAATCTTGCAATTGTGGGACCTGTTTTTCTCAATAGAAGAGAAAATTCTATATAAATATGAGAATGCATTAAAGCACAACTACTGGAAAGTTTTATTACTGTTAAAATACTAATGGTATCTACAGGGCAAATTGATGTTTATTTTCAGAGGTTTTAATGTTATACCTAATGTCTTTTCCGTCAAAGATAATTGTTGGGTTTGTTATGTTATTATCCAAGCAGCCTTAGCTCCCGTTCAGTTGTTCAGGGGTTTGGTTTTTCTTTTGCTTTAGTGTCATGCTTTTCTAAAAAAGACTTCCAGACCAGGTACTTTCTGGAAGTAATTTCCTCCAGTCCATTGATACCTGAGACATACGTATATGTTTTTTTTTAACAGTCTTTTTTGAGAACTGCTTTGTATTGAAAAAAATAACATCTAGAATGAAAAGGTAGAAAGTAGTGCAGGAATAGCTTCAGTCTAAAACTATCCTTTTTCCTTTTTTTCCCTTACCTCTCATTCCCATCTTGTTTGGAGGAAACCTGAGGAATCAGACAGAAGAGATGAGAGGCATAAACTGTGAGTGGCCCTAGACATCACTGATATCTTCTGTATGTCTCATTAAGGATTGTTGCTTGTGTGTGCAGTGCAGAATACAGCTAAAGCTTTTTGTGTTATTCAGTCAACAGAAGGGCTTTCTGCGCCATCTGTGATGTGCACTGAAGTTTGAAAGTCTGCAGGTGCCTGAGGGTCTTTTGATATCAAGAAAAATCCTTCTTCTGCTGGCAGTCCTGGAAGAGGGGGATATTGTGTTTTATCCCCAGCTGGCATCAAAGCACCATCCAGCAGCTTACTTGTTTCCCCACAGTGGGGTGGGGGAGAGAATTGGAAGGGTAAAAGTGAGAAAACTCATGGGTCAACATAAAGACACTTTAAAAGGCAATGCAGAAGCTGTGCATGCAAGCGACACAAAACAAGGAATTCATTCCCTGCTTCCGTCATGGCAGGCAGGTGTTCAGCCATCCCCAGGAAAGCAGGGTTCTTTCATGCGTAGTGGTGACTTGGGAAAATGTTGCAAATGCATGGTTTCGTGACGGAAGTAAAGTTTCGGTCGCTTAATAAAATCTCTGACAAAGGTATTAGCAAAAGCAGGTTTAATATAAATTTGTGAAACCGTGACTTAACAAAGTTCAGTGACCAGGTTCAGTCTGTTACTACTACATGGATGACATACACAATGGAAAATTGGATTAGAGCCAGCTTAGAATTATTTATATGGAGAGAGATGGAAAAGGGTGAGGATGCAAAAAGGTAAGGGAGACCCTCCCACTGGGACCCAAAGTTCAGTTGCTTTCCAAATTCTTGATGGATTCTAGGTGCAGCTGAGTCAAAACTCAGTCCCAGCCCTGGAGACTTCCCTGACCTTCTGTCTTGTGTTTTAGATTGTTCTCAGTTGATAAAGAAGCTATTCAGTGGTTGAGGAATATGCAGAAAATGTCACTCCAACATTTAGTTAGGTTTCACTTTGTTTAAGGGATTTTAAGCTGTATCATGATATCCTGGTAGAAGTGGTGGGAATCTGGGCACCCAATATGTGAGGCAGGGAATTTAGTAGGATTGAAAATGCAATACTGGAAACTCAAGAAACTCAGTCTTCTTTTTTAGTCCCTTTCGTGCTTTCACTTCAGGGTTTTATCTTTGTCATTAAATACTGGTCAGCGGAAGGTGTTGAGCAAATGGGCACTCCTTATTCCTAATGTGGGAAGTACTGTTTAACCCATGCTCAGCTTAGTAGTTTTTGCTAGCCTCTGTTTGAACCTGCCTAGATTTTTTTTTTTTGTATTAATGGCTGAGATGTGCCTGAAGTTGGGACATAACAAAGCCATTCTCTTCCTGGCTGTTTGTTTTTTTTTATAGAATCCAAATACTGGACTTCACCAGCTGGCAAGGTGAGCTGCAGAGTAGCAAAAGGCTTTTGTAGAAATCACAGCTGAATATTTAAAGCTGACTTACTCTGCAGAAGGGAATTGGTACCACAGTCTACCCTCCTCTGAAAATTAATACCACCCCTTTGTTTTGAGACTTCTTTTAATGAAGATGTTGTTGAATAGAGGGAAAAGTTGGTTTAAAGATGACCAATATGAGCAAATAATAGGCAAAGATCTGTATAATACCAGTGCAAAGAACTTAGTTAAACCAGTTCTCTTATTAGAAGGCTTCTCTTTTTACAAGCACCCACTTAGAGTGTCCTGCAGGATGCACAAAGCATATGTGAATCATTGTAGACATTATTGTGCGTCATCTTGATGTTCTTGTGTCAGCATCTGCTGAAAAGGAACTTCTGTCTTTCTTTGTTTGTTCTGACTGTATTTTTAATAAAGAAAAAAAATTATTCACAATTGTGAATTAACACAATTGTGAAGTGTTCAACATTGTTGGACTGGCAAATAAATCTCATGTTAAAGTTTTTCAGAAAGATAGCTTAAACAGAATTTTGTTACTGCTGTCTCCAAAGGCTTCAGTGTAGTCACTGTTAGTAAAATGCATCATCATGGCTTGATTGGTGTCAGTTAAATTAATGTCTAATGCAATGCGTGGGAATGTATGTGTGAGAGAAAAAGCAGTGCTTTGCTTGTGAGATAAATGACTGAAGCTGTTAATGTGAGCTGTAGAGAAGGCATATTCCTCTGACAAAACAGGGGACAGATAATCGTCAGTTCATGTTCTGGCTTGCTGTGATCTTGAGTAACGCATACTAATATTATCAAATGAATTCTCCCTCTCCCCTCCATTGCTTAGAGCCTGGTGATAGTAACACCAAGGTTGTTACTATCCCTGTATAAGCCATTCACTGAAGAGTTGGACTCAATGATCCTTGTTGGTTCCTTGCAACTCAGAATATTCTGTGATTCTCCATTTAGGAACCTTGCTAGGATGCTTGCCTGTTGGCTTGGCTAAAGCACACATCCTTGCAGCCTTGGTTACTCTTCATGGCAATTCAATAAAAGAAAAAGCGCTGATGCTGGGGAGTGCTGCTTCAGAACACACAGAGATGCTGTTTCTGCCAATACCTTCTGCCCGTAGTGGCTTCTGCAACAAACGTAAGGAAGATGAAATAGCTGCAGTCTATACAAACACAATAGCATGGAGCTTTTCTCAGTCACTTCTTTTGTTTTTTTTTTTTTGTTCTTCATTCACAAGACTGTAGAATTTTACTTGTGCTCAAAGACCATCTTTCAGTTTGGGAATATACCCAGAGGAGTTTCCTGGTCATTATTTTGTAACCCATTATCCAGGTTTCAACAAAACTGGTAACTAACAGACGCTGTTAAGAACTATGATGTGAGACTTTGATAAAGTACTATTCAGCATGGTGAACAGCTGTGCACATGTGAAAGAGTAAGATGGGGGGAGAGGGAACAAAAAATGTTTATGGTAACTGTTACTGCACCAATTAAGAGCTTGGAAGAAGTTTACGCGGCACGTATGACTTGTCCTGTGTTGCCTAAAAGACCATGGAGAAAAAACCTCCAATTTAGTGTATGAGATAAGATAAAGAGAGCAGGTCCTTTAATGAGTCTGTAGGCCTAGAGGAACACATACCACACACGCTACCTCAGCCAGTGACTCTATGATTTTACAAATAAGGTCCATCCAATCCCAATTCTGTCCATGCTGGTTCTGCCCCCTCCGACACACCCCTTCAGGAGTTGGGTCTGGGGGCGTTTGGGACCCCTTCTTACTCATCTTCATCTTCTTTGCGGCACGTACAGTCCTTGGAGCTCCTCTGAGGTTCTGGGCTTGAAGGTCCCTGTGTCTGTGCGATATCTTCTGGTCCAGGCCTTAAGGTGTTTTTCTACAATTCTGCCTTGAAAAGAAGAATAAACACATTAATGGAATTTTAGAGGGATTGATATGAAATGAGGTAGTAGTGTTGGCTATATGTAAACATGCTACAAGGTAAGGGATATAATACAGCTACATTCAAAAATCTGCATTCACTACACATCTACTTCTAAAATCTATAAAAATGCAAAAATTCCAAAGAAAGCTCTAAGGCATCAATGTAATGCAGCCTCTAATAGTTAATATATTATCACTGTTCCTAAAGTATCTGTACTTCCATCTGGATAAATATCTGCTGTATAATCTTTCCCTGTTCATATCTAAGTGAATTTCGGTGTTCTGACCATGACCATACAGGGAAGGCTTTCTCCTCAGGTTGTCTTCCAAAGGCAGAGGAGGAACAAGAAGGCTCCTCTATCATTGGCTGGAGTTATCAGTATGTGTTACCGTAACTCTGTGCTTAACCAGGACTACTTTTTTTGCATTTTTCAAATGCTGGCAAGCCTTCTTAAGGGAAGACATGTCAATGTAAGGTGAAAAATTACTTCTGGGAGGTTCTAACACAAAATGCTCAGTTTCTAACTGAAGACCTTAGGCTGTTTGAAACCACATCTCGGATTTGACCAGTCATCATAACACTTTTCGTCAAAGTCTTTCAAATCCTACTCTACAAACTTTTCTTTTCCTGATAAGAGAAACAAAATTAAATTCTGTAGCTGCAAGAGGACAGTGTTGCAGAAGAGTCTTTGAAAGATTATTCTTGCTAGGTTTTTTCCATCCTTTTCTGTTGATTGCAGGAAGTTAGCTGGGTAGTCACAGACAACTGCAGTAGGTGAGCAAGGACTTATAATCTTCCTCACCCTCAAAGGTTTTTGCGCTGGCAAAGCAGGAGGAGAATGGCAAGGTGGTAGGAGAAAATTCTGCTGCATTCATTTACTTGAGGATTACCTAAGCTTGCATGTCCTCAGAAAGTTAATGTACTGATTATAGTATTGGAAGGGTAGTACTGCTTATATTCCTGGATGTGTCCGATGGCCTTTGTCGTGTTTTGAGGATGATAGAGAGTTGCAAGTACTGCTCATCTGTTGTACTTTGCTAAAAAGAATAATTTTGATTTATCAGACCCTGTACAATGATTTGCAAGACTTGCTGTTTATAACCTACCAGGCAATTCTGAAAGGAGCATATATCTGAGTAAATGGTGATTCATCTGGAGTTTGAATTTTTTTTCCAATTAGCTAGACTGACAGGGATAGAGCAAACATTCCTGAAGAAGTCAACCTTTTGTGTATAAATTGCATCATTCTACCAGTCTACAGTAGGGAAACAGTCATTGAGATGGTGGTGCCTTGGACATGATTTGTGATACGTAGTAATGCAGCACTTGGAAGCATCTGAGTTGATGCTGCAGGAGATGCGCGGTTTCTCAAGCTCAGCCTACCTTTGTGCTTATGTGTTACATGGACTTGAATTCTGTGATGAGGTTGTCATGCAGTCAGCCAGGAGAAGACAGAGGTGGCTTCTGTTCCAGGTTCTATAACAACCTGCTTTTTGTCGCTGTCTGGAGTTGACAGGCAAGTGTCACTTTCCTCAGAGAGCTCATGTTCCATACTGTGGGAATTCAAAGTAGCTAAAAGCCCTTGCATTAAACTGAAAACTTGAGGGAAAAGGTTGTGTGCTGGAACTAGTAATATTCACTGTAATGTAACAGAAGTCTGAATCCTTTAAGGAAAACCTGGATGTTGTTTTAGTATAGTACAATAGTTAACCTTCCTGAGGTTCTTCTCTGTATACTGGCATGATGTGTTGTGTCTCATCTTCCCCAAATAATGAAGATTTCAAATTTCTTAGCATTAATCCTAATTTAATTAACTTATTTGCTTTCAATTATGTTTATTAGAACTGGGATTTTATTAGTATTAGGTTGTGAATACATGAATAGAAGTTCTTCCCCCTACGTGTTTTACTTTTTGGGTTACACTTCTATGTGTTTTCTATTCATGGAACAAGCCTTAACTGCAGAGCCTATGTACCATTGTGAGTACTTATTTGTTCCACCTGGTATTGAAGTCTGTGGTTCTGCTTTAGCAGTGTCAAATATTGAAGAACAAAAAGAAGAAATAAAAATTTGCTATCCCTAAACTGCAGGTTTTATGCAGGCAGGAATGATTTGCTTGCAAAATTCAGTTTGAGTTGTGTACAGGTATATCTGACTCTGTGTGTGCAGTTTTATAATGGTGCCACATGGAACTATTGTCGCAGATTTACTCATGTGGTTTGCCTATGCATTTAAAACACATTTTTTGTATTAAATACAAGTTTTTCTCTGTTTCAGTGTGCAAGGATCCACCCTACAAAGTTGAAGAATCAGGATATGCTGGTTTCATTTTACCAATTGAGGTTTACTTCAAAAACAAGGTATGGAATCTTGTATTTTCCATTAAAAAAATAAAAAAAAATACTGTGTGAGGTTTTTTAAAGTTGTAAAGTTTAATTTGTAAAATCGGTTAAAAATTAGGCTTACAGTTATCTTTGTCAGTACTGTTCCTCAACTCAATACTACTGTAACTCTTAGGAATGCATAATTTCATAAAATGGCAAAATGGGTCAGGTTGGAAGTCAACCCAGTGGATCATCTGGTCCAAGCTCCCTGCTCAACCAGAGTCATTTTAGAGCACATTGCACAGGATCACATCCAGATGAATATCCAGTGAGGGAAACTGAACAACTTCTCTGGGCAATCTGTTCCAGTGCACAGTCGCCTGCATAGTAAAGAAATTCTTCCTCATGTTCAGGAGGAACTTTCTGTGCATCAGTTTCTACCGTTTTGCCTTTTGTCCNGGGGCAGGATCACCTCCCTTGACCTGCTGGCAGTGCTCTTCCTAAGGCATGCCAGGATCCCATTGACCTTGGGCACAAGGACGCACTACTGGCTCATGGAGAGCTTGTTGTCCACCAAGACCCCCAGGTCCTTCTCTGCAGAGTCACTTCCAGCATGTCAACCATCAGCAGATGCTGGTGCCTGGGCTTATTCTATCCCAGGTGCAGGACCCTTTGTTGAATTTCAAACAGTTCTCTGCCTATCTCTCCAGCTTATCAAGGTCCTTCTGAAGGGCTGCACAGCTCTCTGGGCTATTGGCCACTGCTCCCAGGTTTCTGTTGTCAGTGAACTTGTTGGGCAGCATCTGCCTCTTCATCCAAATCACTGATATAGAAGCTAAACAGTACTGGGCCCAGTATGGATTCTTGGGGGACAGTATTTAGTAGGTAACTCTGTGAAATTAGGACTACTTGATTAAAAAAAAATGAACAGTTGAATGTTATTATTCAGAAGAATTACTAGCCCTACTCAAAAGTGGACAGACTTTAAATACTGCTTAAGAAAGCTTAAGAGTCACTTAAACTTGAGGAAGGAAACCAATCTTGATTATATTGATTACATAGGGGACTTATTGTTCAATTTTAGTGTTGCATTTATAATTTGTTTAGGTTTTGATCTTTCAAAACAGTATTTTTTAGGCAATCTTGCATCATCTTTTTTTTTTTTTCTTTTTTTTTAGAAAATGCTCTTTAAGACTGCATGTGAGCCCTCATTCTACTCAACATTACTGGGGCTCAGTTGAACACTGAGCCCAGTGCCATTCTACAAAGCTTATGTTATTGTAGTGTCTCACATTCTAAGTAATTGCTGCACTTCCTCTGAGTCTCACAAATAGCAAATACAGGGGTTTTCTTTAACATACGTAGTAGTCTGTATTACTAATTACTAATTCAGATAAAAAGAATTGGATCTGGGTGAAACTAGAGCGTGAAAACTTGCAAGTTTTAATGTATATTACTTGAATATCTGGAGTTATTTAGGTTCCCTTTATATGTCATATAAAGGTCTCATTGGTGGAGCTGTTATGGTGATTAGCATGTGTTTCTAAGATACCTGTGTGTTTACTTTTTATTACCAAGATGTAGTTTAACCTAATTATTTTAATCAAGTCAACATTACCTCTTTAATGTATTGAATGCTTGGTGAAAAACTAAACCAGAAAGAAAATAGGAATGCATAAACAAAGACTCCTTCTGGAATCCGGATCACTTAAAAATTGTGTTAGAGTTAGCGATGTATGACTTCAAGTATGTATTCCAGAGTTCTTTTATCTTTCAGAGAAAACTCTGTTAAGTGCCTGAGCAGAATTATCCGCACCTCACACCTTAAGTTGTAGATTTTGAACAGGTAATTCTGACATGTTCCCTGTATCAATCTGTGAAGAGCAGGTCTTGGTCAACCCTGTTTGCTATGAGTTGATCAGCTTTTTTGCTATGCTTTTTAGCCCTATCTCCATTAGGGAATCATTTTGATTCATTCAGGAAATCTAACAAAAAGTATCCTGTTCTCCTTAACTTCTTTATTAAATGCTCATCTCAAAACTGTGCAAAGTAAGTCAGAAGATAGTGAGTCAATCATTGAAGCATCTCTCCAGAAAGCTTCCTGCTCGACATTTCATTTTTTGTTTTCCCCTCAGACTTTTGCATGCCTCTGCTGACTGTGGAGACCTGCAAGTCTCAGGATTCTCCAGCAGGAGTTCTGGCTTAAATTGAGATCAAGAGGGCAACTCACCTCACCCTCAAGCAGTTTGTGGAATTAGGAAGTTTGCAAACATCCCTCACCCCTATTTTGGTGTTATGGAATACAACAAGCAGCAGTTGGACTGTGAGTCAGCTAGCTCTTCACATAGCTGCAGCAGCATGTCCTTCTCTGGGGTGGGAGAATACAAAGGAAGAGTGGCACAAAAATTGAGCTGGCAAATTAATCCCTTTCTTCTGGCTCAGCTACTCTTCCTCCCCTAAGCCACTTGATATTCCAGTACAGAAAAAGAGGAGATAGAGAGAAGGAGGAAGAGGAGACACACCATCATAATTTTTTCAAGGTAGACAACTCATCAATTTCCAATTGAGAAAATACTGTAATGAATAGAGAAAGAAGGGGTACAGGAAGACACCCAGGACCACAGAGAATTAAAAGGTGCCCACTCCCAGGACTAAAAAAAAACTAGTAGAAAACCTAATATGCATTTCACAATGATTGAAAATATTTCAAACTTTAAAGAGTTAGGGAAATTACAACAACTCCCACTCCCAAATTCAGCAGCGGCAGGCTATAGTTGTTAGTCATTGAGACAAAAATGCTTTTAGGTCAAAAGACTCCTACTCTGGAAAACACTGACTGTATAGGATAAGGCTCATAAAATGCAGGATATTTTGTCTTCACTATCACACTGTTTTTAAGATAAAGGCAGTGCAATGACACTGAAGGTCCTTTGTGTAGTAAAAGTCTGCTTTTTAATCACTAGTTATGTTCGTCTCACTTTCCACAAAGTTCTTTGAAGATTTCTATTTATGAATTCTTAAAACTTTGCTTTTATGGCAAAGCTACTGGTACCAACTTTTTGCCTGTGGCAACATCACAGTTTTCTAAGTAGACCAGGGAATAAGTGACTTCCATTTTTTTCTGCATGAAATCATGGGTTAATATTTCTAACAAGAAGAAATATCATCATCTATGGTTGCCTTTGAAAATGGTCTGTTAGGAAAACAGTTCAGTCTAAAAGGACTGCTCTCTTCTGTCTTCAGAAACAGACAGCTGCAAGCCTTTTATTTCAGGTCCCCTTCTGTTATATCTGCTCTAAGTCTAGAGATCAGACATTTAGAATGTCCCTGGGCTGTGTTTGAAGTCTCTGATTTAACTTTTAGAATAACTTGAGATTTCCATGCTTTCTGTTCTTCCCATCCTTGGAATCCTGAATCAAAATTAAACATGGTTAATGTGAATCTTTTTAAGCATCTGTCACTGAACAGAGCATGTATTTTGATTACATGCAGTGTTGGATGTGTGCTACGGTTTTGATGCATCTCTTCTTCCTCTTGTATCATGGCTTCCTTTTCACTATAACTTTTCCTCAATATTACTTTTTATATGTGTTCTGCCCTAAGACTGACATTGGTTTGGTGACTTCTGTTGCACATCAGTGCCTTTGAAGAAAGGGCTACTTAGTAGTGCCTTAAAAAAGCACTTACATACAACTTCTGGAAGGTCCCTGTGTAAATGTGTAACAGAAAATGTACCTTATCTGTAATACCAGAGAAAAGATACTGAAGTCTGTTCAAAGCCTCAGCTGAAAAAGGATACTTGGGGCATTCTCAGGGCAGTAGAGCACTGTTGATTTCTTCTAAGATACATTTGCCCTTCCTGTTCTTTCTCTCTTGTATTGGAATAGGGAACATTCAGTCTCGTTTTTTCACTGCAGTGGCAGAGAATTTGAATTGCTTGTAAGCTGTAGTGCAATACTTGATATCTATCTGGCCATACTTATTCAAGGCAATGAAGTTTCTTTAGCTGATTAAATATAGTTGGCTGCAGCAGTTTGATATGTAGTACAGCTTGTGAAGAAAACAATAGTTTGGCTTCAGTGGAGGAATTTGCATTCAAAACTTTCTGCAGTGTCTTCAGTACTCTCTAGGGCTCAGAAGTGTGATTGTGTTGGTGACTGAGTTACCTTGTGTCAGCTGAATCATGATACTTGCCTATGTGCATATCTGTAGCCTGTGCATAACCTGACATAAGTGTCAATTAAGCCTGGTCAGGGCTTGGTGAAGTTCATGCATTTTTACCTTGTGTTATCATGGGCTGATAGGAGCTTGTCTGATTTACTGTAGCTCATCCGATGCTTGGTAAATTCCATCATGTGTGTCTGAGAACACAAAGAATGGGTAAAAATTACATAATTTTAATTTTAATTGACAGTCTTTTTTGTAGCCCTTGTTTTCAACTTAGTTAGTTTTGGTGTTAGATGTTTCTATCTGGTTATTTTCAACCCTCAGGAAGAACCTAAGAAAGTTCGATTTGACTATGACTTATTCCTGCACCTTGAAGGCCACCCACCTGTAAATCACCTCCGCTGTGAAAAGCTCACATTCAACAACCCGACAGAGGAATTCAGAAGAAAGCTGCTAAAGGCAGGAGGGGTGAGTCCTGCACCCATGTCAAAAGCCATCACAATAAAGATGTTGCTGCTTATTCTGGTGCATGATTAGTACGATAAGAAAAATTGACCTGACAGTGAAATGAAGTGTTTTTGTGATTAACTTCGTATAGGAGTTCAGTACTCGTCTTTAAGTGCAATGGGTGAACAAATAAGCATGTGCCTACCTTAAATATATGATAAGATACTTGTCTTCACAACCAATTGGTTCACTTCTGCGAAAGCAGATCTTGGACTTTATCAAGAAGCATTGCTTGCTTGACTTTCCAGACAGGAAATACAGGATGGCTACTGTGATGGGACGAAGTAATAAGAAAATAAGATGTCATTCACTGAAAGGGATGTGGTTCTATATTAAGCAGAATAAATTCAATATTTGTAAGATAAAATGAGTTAGAAATTTTAAGTATAAACAAACCTACTTAAATTTATATAATAAGTGTTAGGCAATCTGAACCAGAAAAGTGTGCTAACTTCTTTACCTGTTGGTAGAATTAACTGATGTGAAAAACCCCACAGGAAGCTTGCCCATATGGAGGAAATAGAGGGCTAGAAGGGCCAAACATTTATGTTTACAATTTTTCTGTTAGTGGAAGCTGTTCTGCTGTGTTTCACATGATGGCAGAACAATTAATTCATGCTGTCAGGGACTACCAGAGGCTCAACCACTGTGTGAGACCAGGCTGCTCAGGATTTCACCCCTCCTCGCAAGGGTGTGAAACCTCCCCTGGCCAAAGGTGGCCAGGCAGCTCCACCACTGGGCTGTCTTCATGGGTCTGCTGCCTCTTGCCCTTGCCCCATGCACTACTGTGAAGAGCCTGACTATGTCTCCTCCATTCCCTCCCATCAGTGCTATGTTGATGGGAGAAAATGGAGGAGCTGTTGGGTGCCCCCAGAGCCATCCCTCCTGTAACCTGAACCAACTCTTGTTCTGTAGCCACCCCTCACTGCATAAAGTCTCCAGCCCCACCATCTCAGTACCCTCCTCTTACCTCCTTGTGTTTTATTGTTGGTGTTTTGTTGTTGGGGATCCAAACCATAGGCAGCACCTAGATAGGATCTGATAAGCATCAAGCAGAGGGTTGATGCCCCCACCCTCCCCTGGCTCCCAGGGCTGTGACATGCTCACAAGACTTGAGGCACTGATAGCCATTTTTTCGACCACATGGGTGGCCCTGGCTCAGCTCACAGCCTACCTGTGCCCAAGGCCATGCCTCAGAGTTGTTTTCTAGCTGTAGCCTCATGGCTACAGGGCTCTGCCTTGCTGGGACAGGACTTGACATTTGTCATTTGTCCTCATTGTATTTCATAAGGCTGCTGTCAGTGTATTTCTCCAGACTGTCTGAGTTGCTCCTAAAAGTCCTGCTTGCTCTGGAGTGTTAGATGCTTCTCTTCCCCAGCTGATTATCTGCAGCCATCATGAGTGTCTTTTGTGTCTCTTCCTCTTCACTGATAAAGATCTTAAGCAAACCTTCATACTGTGAAATTCCAAGTGTAAATGCCAGTGCTTATCTTTATTTTTGAACAGTTACAACAAAAGTAGGTAGCCCTTTTTGGCACATTTAGACAGCAGTAGGTTCTGGGCTGGAGATAAGAGAGAGCTAGTGTGAGAATATTCAGACTGCTGAAGAGAATCTTTGAAAACAAAGCAAAATTAAGTAGCACGTATAGTCTAAACTTTGTTACTGTCCCGAAGAAGAGAACTGTCACAACTATAGTTATATTGAAATAGAAGCATGAGCTGTGTTTTGAGTTGGCATTTTTTGGGTGAAAGAGGGTATCCAGGTCTGAATGTTTGGTTTTTTAGTGTGTTTGCAAATTAATAAGATTTTATTCTGGAAAACTTCATGAGCCACTGCTTTAGTATTAATTGTATCAGGTCAGTTGTCAATGGACAAGTTTTACCCACAAGTGTAATAAATCTAAATGATGCCATCAGGGACTTCGGGGTTAGGGGACAATGGTTAAAAACGTTAAAATAGGAAATGTCTTCTTTTATTGCCTATTTTCTGTGCCTTTTAATTTTAGCTTTCTTGAGTTAACAAAAGCAAATATATTCTCTAAGTGTAAACAACAAAATGTGGCATGTTTTGATCAAATTCTTTCCCTAAATATATCAGTGTGATCATTCTTAAAATGCATTGTTTCATTGCCTTTTGTCTTCTGAATCCTACAAACTGCTCAAACTGCATGGCTTGCTTTTTTTATTTTTCTTTGTTTTACCAATTTCTTTCCGAGAAATTAGTACCCTTTTGTGAAGTTACCTGTGTTTTCTGCATCCCTTTATGAACTCTCTAACCTTGAAGTGTATCTGGTCTGGTTGGCAGAGACAATGTTTTCTTACTGACAGTCTCCGTGAAGGGCTTACATCTCCTGATGTTGAAAAGCCCATTACACTTTATGAAATGCTGTAAATAGGCTTTTTGTAGACACTTGTAGAAGTCCTGGAAACTCACTCTCGCTTCGAAGTGTTTGTAGAACAGACAACAATGAATGCACAAAACATTAACTCAATTGTAACTTCCATGCCTTAGGCTGAGAAAAGCATTTACAGAATAATAAGGTACGAGATGTGTGTTGTACTTGTAAGTCAAAACAATTAATACTTCTAGCTTATGGCTGTCTTCAAGAAAAAGTAGCAGTAACAAGTCAGTGCATTTTGACAGACAACAAGTCTTACAAAATGAAGCTCATGCCCCTCAAAATGAATGAGGTACCATATTAATGTAAAACGCTGATTGGTAGCTTTAAGTAAAGTCCTTTAACATGGTGGGCTTTTGCTTACATGCTTTTAAATAATGGTCTAAATTGTTTGGCTTCTGTGCACCTCAAAATCCTGGTCTCTAGTTTTTCTCCAACTGAAAGTTATGGGATGTGTTGGTCCAGTGACATGAACTACTAAACATGATTACATCTTATTTGCATAAACATATGTGTATTACAAATCATATGTCTTTCTGGAGGGAGAAGTCCAAGGTCACCTGGTATCTGCATGCATATTCAGTATAGTCTTGCCTGTGTGTTTGTCACTTGCTGCATATTCCTTGAATTATTGCTTGGATGCCCTCAACTCCCCTTTTCTTTCTCACATGCATCTTGTGGCATCCCAAATGTGAACAAGTCATTGTTACGTGCTACAGCCACTGTTCTTTTATCTTTCAGACTAAGAAAGTTTTATTATCCTTCCCTATCCTTCATGAGCCCTAAGGTCTAACTGGCTGTCCTGCAGTTCTCTGGGATATGAGTAACATAGGGATATTCTAAGTAATTAAAGAAGCGAGAACGCAACTGTAGCACAGTCTTGCGGTGCCACTATAGCCACTTTAATTAATGCAGAGAGGACATTTAGGGTGGTGCCACTCATGTAGATTAACTCTGTGGAATATTTGTATCTTAGCATTTTATTTGATATCACTAGAATTTAAGAATAAATGTGCAGTCTTCATTAGGAAGAGGTCATCAACTTGCTCATGTCTCTTCCAATCTGACAATTTAATTTTCAACCTTTAGAATAAAGGTTTGATTTGGCTTCAGAGGTTGCATTTCTGTAGTGAGGCAGGTAAATAGGAATCTTTGGTTTAGTCTGGCAAAGGCTGTATCCAATTTGCAAACTTCTTTGTCAAAGTTTTCCATCTTCAGAAATTTATTTTCTATATGGATCTTCCCCCTGCCTGTTGCGAAGTTTTAGTTACACTTGACCTTGTTCTCATAATTATAAAAATAAATGTGTACAGAAGAAATAAAACCTTTTCAAAAGTACACTGGGCAAATTCAACCAAACCTTTCAGGACAATTGTTTATGTTCTATTTATTTGCATATGTAGTCTAAATGACATTTCTATTAGAAAAGTTTGCTGTGGAAATGATGCTTCTGAGAATTTTTTGCACCATTTACTCGGTGTTATTCCTAATCATCTGAAGCTAACATGTATACGTGTATACTCTTGTGAACTAGCAACCTGTTGCTTGAAATCCCCAAGGACACCCTGTATACAAATGATGACTTTTAGTTAATCCATGTGTTACCAAGCAACATCAACCTGCTGGTAGTGACAGAACTACGTATGCATAGTGTCCTACACAGCTTATCCTCTAGGCTAAGCACAAAATTATGCTTGAGTAGGCACAGTAGAATTGAAGTTTTCATTAATTGAACACCAGTAGACATTGATCCTTACATGGTCATTCCTTTCTAGATTTTTCAGTTACCTTCAGTACCTTTTGCGATTAGCTTTAGCCTTGAAACATGAAAAAGCCTGAGTAAAAAGAGGCACCACTGTGATTTCTGCCTATAGGTATGGGAAGAGAGGTGACACTGGGAATTTATAGTCATTAAAAAATAAACTTCAAAATTGAAGTAGCTTCTGAATGTTGAATGCCACTGAAAACATTTGTAAATAGTCTGACTCCATTGATGTAATTTGTGTTGTCAGTAGCACTGGTTCTATTGCTTTTTTGGCTTGCATGTTTTTCAATTTCAAGAAAAAAGTAATTTTCATTAAATTAATTTTGAACATGCTGAATAACAGCTGCCTAACATCATAAAGTTGAACTTTGCCTCTGGTAAACAGATTTGCTCAAGCAGCACTGTTTTGAATATGATATTATGAATCTTGATTTTTGCAGGAAAAAGTAGTGAAAATATTTTCAGCCTGCATTAAGACAGCAATTTAATACAGCCCTGTCTCCCGTAGTTGCAAATAAATAAATAAAAATGTCTGTACTGTGTAATACTCCGTCCTTTCTGGAAAAAGATAAAAAATTAGTTGTTTAATTGTTTAATTTAGAAGTAACAGACAACATTTAATAGTTGAATTTTCTTTCCTAAAAGGAAAAGCCTTGTAAATGCCCCTTAGAGAGCAGTTACCAAAACAGTAAAATTCATAACTTTATTACAAATTCACATGCTTATTAATGATACAGCTTGAGGTTTCACATTTAGAGAATGCAAGGAGTAGGTCACTTCTAGACTAGCAACAGATGAGTCCTTTGTGACAACTTTCTGGAAAATTTGTTTGAAAATGGAATCGTATTAATTAATAGATTAACTGTCTACAAGAAAAGAGTTGTCTTGCTACGGAAGCGGTGCTGCTTCTAAGTGTCTGCTTGATTTCTAAGCAGACTCAATTTTCAGAAAAAAGGTAAAAATACAGGTTTTGCCACAAACTACTGCATTCTAATGTTTAAGATTTTTTTTGAAATCTTTGTGATTTTAGTGTTTTAACCGTTTTCAGTCAGTTGAGATGTCTGTGTAATGCCAGTTCTAAAAAACCTATGTTCATAATCCGTGTAATGAAGATGAAATCATGGGGATTTCCCTCTTTTCTCTATCCTCCCTCTTTCGTTGCAATTCCTCAGTGTCAGAATAGTTGACTTTTACCCAGAAGCAACCTTAGGTATAATGCTGTTCTAGGGAAGGGATTATCTTTAATCTTGTGCTTCTCATAATTAAATAATTGAATTTTCTTCAACTACATATTACTTTCCTTTCAAGCAAATAACTTTAAAAATATTCTATATTGGTTTAAGTAGGCATAATAGTTGTTCAGGACGATTGTATTTTCATTGTTACTCTTAGTGCTTTTGGCAGTGAATGAAGCTGTTCTTCACCCTAAAAGAACATAGGGTGTGGCAGCACAGAGCCACACAGAGAGGTCCATTTGTCTGCTACTGATGAGTGTAATTCATCTGTGGTGCTGTGGATCCATTCTAGTAATGTTTCATTGTTCCCAGAATTCTAGCAGATAACTGGTAGTTTTTACTGAAAGTGTTGTTGGAATTTTTCTGCAGTACATTGTGGGAAAGCTCACCAGCCTGTTCTGGAAGGTGTTCTTAGGTGACCAGCTCAGTAAATGAAACTACAACAGGTACCTTGGTGTGGATCTGATTATTCCAGTTTTGTTGAGGGCCTCCCTTCATTCAGGAAAATGAAAAACTAGAAGACAGGCAATGTCTTTTTGGTAGTGATTCATTTTTCTGCAGAAGGTCTGTGTTTCCTAATAAGGAAATTGTCTTTGGTGTGGAGCAAGGTGACAGCAGCTCACGCAGCTCCTGACTGTGTAAGTTTGTATGTGGGCATGGTAGCTCTATGGTTCCTGCGTGAGGGATGGCATGATCATAGAATGGTTTGAGTGGGAAGGAAACTTTAGAGGTCTTCGAGTCCAATTTCCCTGCCATGGGCAGGGTCATCTTCAACTAGATCATGCTGCTCAGAGCCCCATCCACCTGACCTTAAATGTTTCCAGGTGGGCATCCTCCACCTCTCCAGATAATGTGTTCTAGTGCCTCACCACCCTCATTGTAAATAAATTTCATCCTTATAGCTAATATAAATTTACTCTCACTTAGTTTAAAACCGTTACCCCTTGTCCTATCACAACAAGCCCTGCTAAAAAGTCCCCCTCCAGCTCTCATTATTCTTCCCTTTATATAGTGTAAGATTGATGTAAGATTTCCCCAGAGCTTTCTCTTCTTGAGGCTGAACAGCCCCCACTCACTCAGCCTTTCTTCATGGGAGAGATTCTCTAGCCCTCTGTTCATCTTTATGGTCCTCCTCTGGACCCAGTCCAACAAGTCCACATCTTTCCTGTGCTGAGGACCCCAGAGCTGCGGTTTCACCAGAGCAGAGGGACAGAATCACCTCCTTCAATCTGCTGACCATGCTACTTTTGATGAAGCCCATGATACAGTTGGTTTTCTGGACTGCAAATGTACATTGCTGGCTCATGTCCAGTCTCTCATCTACCAGCACCCCCAAGTCCTTCTTGGCAGGGCTGCTCTTGATCTGTTTATCCCCCAGCCTGTATTGATATCAGGGGTTCCTCTCCCCCTGGTGCAGCACCTTGCACTTGGATGTGCATTTGTAGAAATTGGCGGTCAGAGAAGACCAGGTTCCATGGAACATTTTAGGACTGTTCCTCATTCTTTGTGTTACTGTAATCTAAAAAGCAAAGTTTTTGTTTTAAAAGTGGTTTGTTCTTGTTGGGTACGTGGGTACTCCAACCTGCCACACATATGTTGGTAGATAAATGTTGTTTTCAGAAGGTCTTTTTTTTTTCTTTATTCGTAAGAAGACTTCTGAATCATCAGTAGGTTTATTACAAAGTATTACAATTTACAATGTAATACAATTCCATAATTTTTCCCCAGATTGCTGGAAAAGAAATAGCAGAAGAGGGATCCTGATTATATTATGATAATTCATAATACACAGTTGTTGTTCCCTGATCCCTTCCTTTGTTCAGCAGTACATGGAGCTATATAAATTAAATACATGGCAGTTTTTCTTTCTGTAGGACTCAGTTGCCTTGAGTAGCAAATTGGAATACTCCTAGAACGCCCTGAAGGGAAACTTTTTGCAAGGGCATGTAGTGTTAGGACGAGGGAGAATGGCTTCAAACTTGCAGAGGGCAGATAGATTAGATGCTAGGAAGAAATTCTTTACTGTGAGGGTGAGGCACTGGAATATGTTGCCCAGGGAAGTTGTGAATGCCCCAGGAGTTTTCAAGGCCAGGTTAGATGGGGTTCTGACCAACCTCGTCTCGTGAAAGGTGTCATTGCCCACAGGAGGGGGATTGGAAGTAGATGATCTTTAAGGTCCTTTCTATCCAAACCACCCTATGATTCTAAGATGCCAGCTGCTCAGATGTTATGGAGACTGGTCACTTCAAGTTAATCATTCTTAGCTATAATGTAAAGAACAGTGCATTTCCTCTAAGCAGTTTTTTGGGGAAAAACAGATCTTCCTTTGCCTTTGCCCAGGAAGTTATCTTACATTTAAAGCAAAAGGTAGACAAAGATCTTAAATACAAGCTCAATAGCTGAAGGCTAGTGAAGTGGGTGTTTGGTGAGCTAGAGGCACGATACCACTACGAGTGGATCAATTAAATTAACAAAAGAATGCTTTGATGTAATGCTTTATTGGCACATATGACAAAAGGAGAAGTATCTTTCTCTAGGTGTGAAAAACTATTGGGGTTGGTAAGTTGTCTTATGCATCTGTCCGTAATCACATTTTGAATAAAAGGTAGTTTATGTACACTTGTGCATTTGCTCATAGCTGTTTACCATAGGAAATAAGACAAGCAAGATATTTGTGTTATGTTTAAATTCTCCAGTGTGATTTTTTCGTGCATTGTTTTCATGAGTTTTTCTTATATATGTTATTAGGATGAGATCTGGTTGAGCTAGAACTTGAACAGAATGGCTTATTAGTGGTGGTCTAGGAAACCTCCCAGTTACAGTGTAAGCCAGAAGACAAAATTAAGAAAGGTAATTTTCTCTTGTGCAAGTTTAGTGTTGTGTGTTAAGCAGCTACCCACACTAATAATCCTGTTTTATTTTCAAAGAGAAAAAGAGGTGGAGTGTGGCTCCTTTCATCTCCAGTGTGCATTATTAAAATAACTCTCCTCCCAGTAAAGCAGTTTTCGGTGTTACCAGAACAGAGGGACTTTGTGCAGAACAGGGAAAAGCATCAGTGGGTATCCGTCTATGTTTTCTTCTGGTATTGTCCAGTCACATCAAGCAGTTAGCCCATTGCGTTACTGCTATTGGTGTGGCTTCTCTGTTGTGACTGGCATCCTCTGCAATGTTGACCTTATTTCTCCATCTTCACTAGAATGCAGGGTGGCTTTCTTGGGAGTTCACCTTACCTGCTGAATAAGCTTCTGAATGCCTTAGGGAAGAGCTCATCAAACTTTTCTTTTTCTGAAATATCTTCTAAACCAATAGTTATGCTTGTATGGTGGAACTTCTGGACAGCAGAGAATGATCTTGGAAAGATATTATCCATGTATTATTTGTGAACTTGCTGAGAATTCATTTGATCCCACTGAATCTTTAATGAAGACATGAAACATTTTGGACTAGTGTTGATCCTGGAGGGATGCTGGTAGTCACTGGCCTCTAGCTGGACCTCCCACAGCTTAGGAGAATAGTTTAAGTCCAGATAGTTCTGCACCCATCTAATGAGACATTTCTCCAGTCCGTGTCTCATAGATCTCTCTCTAAGTTGGGCAAGATATTTCTTGTTGATTCCTCAGTAACATTCTTGTCCTTCCAGTGGCTGACAATGGCTTCCATTTTCTCCATCTCTTTCCCAGGGACTGAAATGAGATTGATGGGACTCCTGTTCCATGAATCTTACTTCCTGAAGATGGATGTGATGTTTATCTTTCTGGAAAACCTTCCCTGAAAAATGTGAAGATGATAGCTGTCTTTTACTGGTGCTGCCAGCTCCTTCAATATCCCTGTTTGCATCCAGTGTCCCTGGGGATGAAGTGCCACCTAACTCAATATTTCTGTCTTGTGAGCACTGACTTACTACCACAGACACTGTGAGGAATGCTTGGTTACCTTGGAGGCCTGAGGAAGCAAGATATATTGTGGAAATAGAGGCTAAACCAGGATTGACTGCATAAGCCAGTCAATGGGGTCTCTTGCCACATTGAACAGTGGGCTCATGTTTTCCCTAGTCTTCCTCTTACATCCTGTCTGTTTTTAGAAGCGTTTTTTGTTATCAGTCCCTTCATGTAATAGTAGTTGCTTACTATGGGTGCAAGGAATTTCCATTCATGAGGATTATGAAGTTTCCACTAACAGTTAAATATAAGATATTTTTTTTAAAATTGAATTTTAAACAAAATGAAAAACCCAATGTAGATATGTAGCAGCATAGAATATCTTAAATTGGAAGGGGGATCTTTAAGGATTGTCAAGTGCAACTCCATATGCTCCTCATAGGACTACTTAAAACTAAACCATATTACTTAGACTATCATCCAGACTCTGCTTAAACTCTGTCAGGCTTGGTGCCATGACCACTTCCCTGGGGAGTCTATTCCAGTGCCTGATCACCCAGTAAAGAACCTTTTCGTTATGTCCAGTCTGAACTACTTCTGATGCAGCTTCATTCCATTTCCTTCTGTCCTGTTGCTGTTCACTAGAGAGAGAGCAGCAGCTCGCCTCTGCTGCCTCCCTTGAGGAAATTGTAGGCTGCAGTACAGTCCACCCCTCTCAACCTTCTCTTCTCCAACCTGAACAAGTCAAGTGGTGTCAGCTGCTCCTTGTAATTCTTGCCCTTGAGGCCTTTCACCACCTTGGTCTCCCTCCTCTGGGCACACTAATAGTGATGACCTGGTACTGAGGTGCCCACAGCTGCACACAGTATTTAAGGTGAGGCCTCACGAGTGCAGAGTAGAGTAAAACAGTTACCTCCCTTGACATGTTTTCAGTACAACCTATTCTGCAATTGTTATATTATTTGTACCCTGGTATTAAACTGTGAAACTGTTTTCTCTTGGTCATCTTTCTAATCCTTATCCAGTACCATGTACCCTAATCCACGTGTTTTTTAAAATACTTAAACCTTTGTGAACAAGCACAACTAACTTTCTACTTTTACACATCCTATTATCCTGTGACCTCTGACCTCATCAAAGATAAGCTGTGAGGTTAGCTAAACCTCTGCTCTACTCAAATATAGTCAAGCAAAATCTTTGACAGAACAGCAAAGCTGTAGCTAGAACTTCATGCTTTACATACTGGTGAATTCAGAGTGTGATTACATGGCTTTAAACTGATTGTTTAAGGACTAATCTTACTTTGTTGACACCAGCACTCATGTCTTATTCCACCACTTTTTCTGATCCCACTGAGCTGTTTATTTGTAGAAGGGACTGAGGAGAAGAATTAATGTTCCCAGGTCTTGTCTTTATAAGACCAGTCAAGTACTAGCTGCAGGTGTTCTTGGGTGCTTGGCTTAAATATGGCCTGCAGCTACGTCCTCCCATCTGTTGAGGTGTACTCCTCTTGACACCTCTAAGCTAGCAGGGAACTTACAGTGCAGGTACGAGGAAACAGCTAAAGAGCACATAGTATCGCTGCACGGGAGAGCTGACATGTTTTTGATTAACTTCTGTTTTTGCTGCAGCAGTAGTGTCTTTCTGTGAAACACTCATTCCTACTTTTTCCTTCCTTGGTGTAGCGTTGACTTAGTACAGCCACATACAGAGAGGCATGTATTGCCAGTGTGATAGTAGCAATGTGAACTGGAATTCTGCCTTACTGATTACACATTAAAAATTTTGTATCTATAGTTGCTGTTTTTCATGGGGTGAAGTAACAGGCTGCTGTGGGATTCAATACATCAAAATTTTTAGGGATCAAGGTTTGGTATGTCTAGATTCTGTTTTCTAAAAGCTATATGGGATTTACTTTCTCTTTGTGTGTGACTAGATTTGCCAAATCAAATCACGCATGGTACTAATGCTGCTCATCCCATCCCTGTAAATCTTTCTGTAAACTCTCATGCTGTTTTGAAATGCAGTTTGTAATATTAAGACTGTTGATAGTCCAAGTACTTTTCCAGAAACTGAGATATCTTAGAAGTCCATAGCCTTTTTTAAAATGTCAGCTTTCTAAGAATGTCTGTGTATAAAGATGAAGAGATAAATATTCCCAAATCGTAATATTTCTGAATTTTAAAAAGAAAACTTATGCAGTGGTTAAACCTCAGTTTATTTTAGTGACTCAGATGACTTCTATGCTCCAGGGAGAAAATGGTTGCTTCCAACCCTAGGAGAAAGAACTTTTGGCAGAATTTTTTGTTTCTTTGCTTGTAGTTTCAGGGTAGGGCAAACTCTGATCCTTCTGATTATATTTCTGTTCCACATGGATATACACTTTTTTGTCATATGAACAGAAGTATTTTGGGCAATAAAATATCTGCTCAAACTCTGAAATTATTGCATTCATTTATGCTTGCTTTTTCTGAAAGATGGCTTGATTTTATGCAAATGGTATGTTCTATTAAGTTTGTGTGATTGAAAAACATTACAGAATTCAATTTTAGAGAACAATACTGTTTAACCACCCATTTGACATCATCTATGGGATTAAATAATGATAGACATGTTAATTTCCTCTGCTTTTGCGCAGGTTTGTGGTACGCACATGTGGCTACAAATTTTCCTTGTGGCTGATTGTTCTTAGCTTGTGCCTTCTCATGCATTCAGCCGGGCTGAATGCAATCAAAGCCCTTGGCAAGTTGAGGCTAAAAAGTATTCATCAGGCCAAAGGATCACTTATTCTGACGTAAAATAGCTAATTGCTATCAACATTACCATGATTACAAGAAGCAATGTCCATTCCTTCTGGACAAGTGATTTTTTTAGGGTTTTGGCTCTTGGCAGACTCTGGTTTAGGTGTCTGAGAAATTGAAATGAAGAATTGGAGAAAACAATTGTTATTTGCTCTCTGGAATCTTAGGTCACAAAATGTTAGAATACATACATAACTTTTTAATATATATTTTTTAATATTTTAATACATGAACCTATGGTTAAGGAAGAAAACCGGCTTTATTGCCTTATTCCTCTGCCTTTGGATTCTAGCTGCATTGTTGAAAACAGTCTGGTAAAACTAATTTTTATTACCTAGACATGTCCCTTAATATTCTCTAGGCTATCATATGATCTTATGAACAAATTTCTCTGCAAAAAGATTCATTTGGGGCAATGTTTAATTTTTTTTTAAATTGAAATCCAGTCTTCAAAAAGCTGGAGGCAGTAAAATATCAATTTTGCACTTTCCATTTTTTAGTTAATGTAAATGTATGAGGTATGCAATGGGTCAGCTCATTCCTGTCCCCTAGTCAGAGGATGGCTTGGTCATCTGAAGAGACAAGGGTAACCACACCGGACATCCACAAAACCAGTGTGACTTTGTGCATGGGAATCTGTGGGAAGAGAGGGATGTTTCCTTGCAGGTACAGGGCTCTGCATCTTTTCTTCAGCTTTCAGGGCTTGTCAGACAGCAGCTAAGCTGTCTCTGGCATTTAGTGCTTTGAGACAATGGATAAATGAATAGCTGTGCTAGGAACCAGTGAAATCCAGGCACAGCAACACTGGAGCACAAAACAAGATTTTAGCTGGGTTTCTCTCGGAAGGAATAATCTTTATATGTCTGGTAACTGCTCTGTGTCAACTGATTTAGCTGTGGTTTCTGGAAGTCATCTGTTTGTACTTAAGAGTCTTTAAAAGTCAAGAGAGCTAGACCCTCTTTATAGCAAAATTACTGCTTGCTTACCAGCCATACAGTTTATTTACTGTACTCTAGATAACACAGAAGCTGAAATTAGAGACACGCTGCTTTTATTTAAAACCTCAGGCTCTTTTTACAGTGTATCTTTGTGGTGAGTTAGCATTGGCTAAGTGCTGAACTCCCACTCAGATGCTTTGTCATATACTCTGCCTCATCAATAGGGCTGTGGGAGATAATAGGATGAGAAAGCTCATAGGTCAGGATACAGATGAGAGATTGCTTACCAGTTAATGTCATAGGCAAAACAGACTCTACTTGGGGAAAACTAGTTGACAGTGTGGTTTCATTAACCCATCCCATACTGAAAAGAAACATGGATACTGTTTGTTGGACTTATATTCTTCTACCTGGGTGACCTGTTAGTTCTTAGGCAGGAGAGGCCTGTTCTTATTGTTACTATTTGATTGACATGCTTTTCATCTTGCAACAGATCATGGTAATGTCAGATGGCACATCGTTCTCTTCAGGACAGAGCCTTCATCTCCCCAGCCTTCCTAGTAACTCCCTGTCTTTTTCTGAAGTGAAGAAGAAGTCATCTCATGGGCCAAAGGTGAGACTTATTTTACTAGAAGACACTTAAACCAGTGGTGCTTTTCCTGGAAATTACATTGAGAGGGAAAAAAAGATTTCTATCTTTTTTTGCAATCTTTCCAGTGATAGCAGGTCTTGACATTTGTTTGCTGTGAACTTATTGTATGCCACATGAAAATACTACAGGACAAGGATGGCTGTGGAACAGGTGCCAGTAAAGGTTTTCTGGTTTTTGTACTTGTGCAGTTGTTTTCCTCCTTTTCCAAAAGGAATTGTAGCGGTCTGTTGTAATATTAGGTGGTTCTGGTAATGGAAGTGTGATCTGCAGAAATTTAAATATGAGATAATAGTATAATAATAATCTCTTTTATTAAGTATTTTTATAGATTAAAATAGCTGCAAGCTAGTTATGGCTACTTCTGTTGCTATCTAAATCAGTTACATTACTGTGCCTGTTCATACTTATATAAATACTACATACATAGAATACAGAGAAGCAGCTTGATTAGATTTTTTTTTCAGGAATGATCATGTTTTTTGGAATGAGCTGTACTGTCAGTGCAGTGAAGTGAGGTTTATTTCATAAAAGAAAACAAAAAAATTTTCTTTTAAAAAGAAAACAAAAGCTCTTACTCTTGTGTGTGACCAGAAAAAACATAAGTTTTTTTATGCTTCCCCTTTTGGCTTTTTCTGTCTAACCAGAGAGCTTTGTAGTTCTCCATTTGCTTCTAATTCTTCTGATGTCATTGTTGTGTCATTGGTCATAACAATTTGGTGGGGTGGGCTAAACTGAAGTGTGGAAAGTTTTGTAAACGTGTGAGCAGGAGGTAAGTTAATCTCCTACCCCACAATATTTGCAGAGGNAGCAGTATATGACATTAATTGTAGTCCATTGACTTAAAATGGACACATTATTTCAATAAATGTAAAATTTTTTAATTAGAAGTTAAAATAATGCACATTTTCATGGTCACTACTACTAAATATGCAGTCTAAACACAGAGTACCTACCATACACTGACAAGGCCATGCCAATGGGCTCAATTTAATGACTTCATAAAATTTAATGAACTGCCCCCACCCCTTTGCCCTCTCCCTCCCCCACTCTGCCTCTCCCAAGTGCTCCATTTACTGATTAGGTTGCTAATGTCTGTTAATAAATGAGGAGGCTTGCAATGGTTTCCAAATTAATTGGTTAAACCAAATTGGGAATTACATTTTGTGAGGTGAAGTCAGAATCCAACCCTGCAACATATACAGAGTTCAACACCAATTTTTGACCTGTAGTTACATAATTGTTTTAATCTGCAAATGTGTTACCTAGTGAGCAGTGTTTATGATCCATTTGTGTTTCTCAGATTTACAGGACAATGTATTTTGTGATTGAAACTTAATATCATGAGCTCATTAAGAAATACAACAAGTGTGACAAACTGGGTCGATCCCCTTTGCCCAGACTAGTCTATCATGTGAATTCACTTATTCACCACTCAAGTCATAAAGTGTCATAATTTATAGCGTGTAACTTGGGACCCATGCACTTGGGATTCATAAAAAACTAAAATCAGTTACCTAGCTGAGAGTAAGAGTGCTTCTCCTTTGTCATCTGTCACAGTGCAGGCATCCCCTGTATCACAGGGAAGGACGGAAGTCTGAGCAGTACAGCTGGTAATGAATGCACCTCAAAAGTCAGGGGTTTCTTTTGCAAGCTGTTGTTTGATCTCTTCCAGATTGGAGGTTTGGTTTATGTAATTTCTATGAGTTAGCAGATTCTGATGAAACTGCCAAAGATGGTGGTTGTAGGAGACAGCAATTTGCAGGTGATCATGGCAGCATAATGGCCTTTCTGGCCACCTGTCCTACCTACAATATGCAGTCTGCTCCCAGAATGTGTCTCTGGCCTTAGTATGAGCTGTACTGGCCAGAATCTGAGCAGGAGCTGAGTATAACCATCTCAGTAGCACAATTTTTCTCTGCTGGTAAAACTTAAGGTTTTTATCGTGCTTTCTAAAATACCTATTTTTAAAGCTGTGTGAGCCCCTTTCATAGAGCAGTGCTATATGTCTTAAAGTACTGTGTGTACTTAATGTTACTTGGCTTAAGAAAGGAAAATATGTGCAAGTATTTTAACATGCATATGATCCTCTATATTATTATTTTGGAGTTTGATATGTGATATATCAAAGTAACATTCACTTGGGTTGCTTCAGTATTTGGTGAATACATAAATGTAAGCTATGGTATGCCAATACATTACCTGTCAAAACCCCACCATCAGCTTCCATGTTGCAGAAGGGGAGAGAAGTCCAGTTGTAAAATTGAGAAGACTAGATCTCAAGTTCCTGTTAATTTTAATATTACTGTGCCCCAGGACCTTTTTCACAGTCTCATCTACTGCAAAGCATCTAAAATGAGACTGTTGTTTGAAGGAATTTAAAATAATGTGATAAGGAGACCAGTAAGAAAAATAAGACCTCCATCTAGTTTAGTAATGGCACATGTTTTATTCCTCCCCAGGGCAACACTTACAGTTCTGGCATGGTAGAGCAAGATGTGAAGCTAACTGCATTAATCATTAATTCATATGTCAAACTTTGGTGCTGAGCATCAAGCAAAGTAGACAAGTGGGTTTTTTTTAAAATTTTAAAGAGAAACACCTGAAAAGGAGTTATGACTAAAGTAAAATATCTCAAGGAATGATTAGTACTTTTTAATTTTTGTTTTTTAAATTACTGCCCTGGGAAATGAGGAAATGCTTTATGTTCAGACATTCAGATGTCATTATGGTATTGTTCCTTGTTGATGCTTCTGCCCATTGTTAATGTTGATGACATGTGTATTATATAGCTACATAGTTCAATTTCCAAGTCTGACTCAAAAATACATTTGCAGTACTAATGCAAGAAGCATCTGAAGAAAAAGCACAATTGAATAATTTGTGCAGCACTGTGTGAGAACTCAGTGTTTCATTAAATAAGATACTGAGATGTAAAAAACCACTTCAAAATATTTTTACTTAATTGTTTCCACCTATTGCTATCGAGAAGGGAAATACTGCAGTTCTTGCATGTGCTTTGGGTAAACTATTCAGGTCCTACAGCATTAATTACTGGCTTAACACATCCTGGGGAGCCCCTGGTGGTCTAGTGGTTAAGGATACGGCACTGTAACTGCCGAGGCCCGGGTTCGATTCCCGGTCGGGGAAACTCCCCGGGTAGGCGGAGCCCGTTAGCCCTGTAAGGCAATCCACCTACGTCCTGAGGACCTCGCTGCCACTGTCCAAGCTCGCTTGGCCCCGGCAGATGAACCTTAGGATTAAAGGGTGGGCTCAGTTCTGCGCGCACTGTGTCCCACCTAAAATAAATCCAATGCGCAGGCTGGAAGGCGTACAAAGACCTTCCACAGATCTTTGTTCGCGAAGTCTGGCCATTATATTTTATTATAACACATCCTGATTGAATAAGTTATGAGTAGCTATCCACCATCAGTGGATGTAGTCTCCATCTCTTCTAATTGACACCACTTCCATTAAGTGGGTTAATTTTGCTTTGTTTTCTTGTATAGGTGTTTTTTGTTTTTTTTTTTTTAGAGCAGTTCTACTGAATGCATTATTTCCCTTAGGAGAGTGAGGCTGACCATGTCCTGCTTTGGTCCTTTACGTTCTACCACACTTCTACTGTCCCATCTACCTTGTGGGTAAAAGGCTGGTTAAGTAAGGATAAAGAAAAGCTAGATATGTCTTCCCTTCTGTAGCTTTGTAAATCTGTAGCAGTGTTAGACAGACAGATATACCATATTGACATACTTCTAGGTATAGGACAAAGGAATCAGTGGGATATGCAATGCACACTGAAGTGTTGCGTAAAGATCGAGAGCAGAAAAAACTCCAGGCAAACTTAGTGGAGATATGATATAGAACAGCTCTTTAATGAAGGCCTTCTGGCACAAGGAGTACAGAAAGGTGTGACCACCCCCATGTGCAGGGGTTCCACAATTTATGGTCTGATCCGAGAACCACCCCACCAGGTCTGCCTCCCAGGCACATCTCCCCAGAAATTGAGTTGGAGGTCCTAAGACCCCTTTCTTCCTCTTCTTCATGTCATGTACTGTCTTTGGAGCTTTTCCAAAGTTCTAGGCATGAAGGTTGCTTTGACTATGATGGTATCTTGTTGTTCAGGCCTGGGGTGTAAATGTTCTTAAACAGGAGGTGTTCATTACAGTCCTACCTTGAAAGGAACCTAAACAAGCCTAAAGAATTTAGAAAAATTTATATGAAATGGAGAAATAGGGTTTAGTGAGTGTTAGATACAATTCTAAAGTGTGACAGACTAGACATCTAAATTCAAAGGCATGGAAGTGTTTCTTTGAGTTTCTCACGTGCTAGGGAACATATAGATAGAAATGCTTATAATCAGTTTGGAAGAAATTAAGCATAGTAAACTTTTTGACCATAGGTACCTGTAACTTGAAATGTCACTTCACAGGTTTGAAGTAATATGAAAATGAAGCTTGTCTTGTAGAGAGTGCAGCTTGTCTTGTAGAGAGTGTTTAGAACAGTTAGTCTACTGGCTGTTTTTGCAATACTGAGAGCCCACTGCTGGCAATTTCAGTGCAAGTAGGCAGTGTGGAACTATTCTTGTCTTTTGAAAATTCTGGGGTGTTAATTCTCAGAAGAAGGATCCCATATGACCTGTTTTGGATGGTTCCTTTATTGCTGATTCTTTCATTGTCAGCTCCCTTATTATCGGTTATAGCTGCAGATCACTTTCCTTGCCATTTCAGATTCAGATACTGCTTTGCTTTTTCTGGTTTTGCCTGTCCTATAGGACCTCAGAGTCATCACCTTCTCAGAAACACTTCTTACTCTTTAAATATAAAAAAAAAAGTGTAATCAAATGCTCAGCAGGAACACCAGCAATATATATAAAGAAGGAAGCTTTTTTGCTAAAGGAAGTTTTCCATAAAAAGACACTAACTCTTGTCTGTCCAGTCAAATCTTCCATAGCTGGGCTGAACCCAGAGTCATTATTGTGAATAAGGAAAAGGATCTGGCAAAAGCTGAAGAGAAGATCACAGAAGAGAAGTCAAACTTTGCCTGAAACGTCATCAGGAGCGCATGTTTTGCTCTGATTGTGCAGTAGTTCTGTTGATGTCCTATGGTTCATATCATCATCTTTCCTTATCATGTTTTTTCTGATAGCTGATGGTGATGGTAAACATTCATAAACTGCCTTTATGTTTATCTTATGATGTTTCTTAAAAAAACATGTACAATGCATAAAAAAACCTAACTTTTCACGCAGATATTGTTAAGCAGTGTTAATGCTCATATTTGACCAGTTTGTAACAGATATTTTGACCAAAATGTTGGGGTTTGTATCTATTCTTAGGTAGGTATTTCTGTTTCTGGTTTTCCATCTGTAGTTCCAAGTTTTGAATATGAATTCTATGTCCATATTGTATCTACTTTTTGAGTCTTTAAGGGTTCTTTCTTTTTTTATTCTTCAGTAACATTTTCCCTCTCCTTTTTGCAGGATGCAACTAGGATTCTCAACACAAATAGCAGCAGCAGTAGTAACAGTTTTTCAAAGACCCACAAGTTAACAAAGGAGCACAAAGAAAAAACTTCTAAAGACTCAAAAGAACATAAAAGTGCCTTCAAAGAACCTTCCAGGGAACATAACAAATCTTCCAAAGAATCCTCTAAGAAACCCAAAGAAAACAAACCACTAAAAGATGAAAAAATGGTTCCTAAGATGGCCTTCAAGGAACCCAAGCCCATGTCCAAGGAGCCAAAATCTGAAAACACCCCAATCCTTACCATAACATGTGGGCAGCAGCAAGAAAAGAAGACTCTCACTAAAAGGCCCTCTGTGCTGGACTCTGATGAACCTTCTGCAAAAAAAAGAAAAAAAACCAACTCAGATTCATTATTTAGAAGTTTTTCTAGCGCCCCACCACTGATTCTTACTTGTTCAGCTGACAAAAAACAGACAAAGGATAAATCTCAACTCAAGGTGGGGAGGGTCAAAATTGAAAATGATGCACTGGAAGGGAAGACGCCTACTCTGCCACCTTTTGAGGATATTGTAGATCCCAGTGATTCTGATGTGGAGGAAAACACATCCTCCAAATCTGAAGTAAGTGATTGTTTGGTTTTGCTTAACATGTGTTGAGTGTTTCCAGTCTTTGGGATTGTGTGCCATATTTGTGTTTCCAGTTCCGTTCTCCTGTCTAATGGTAGATTATCCAAACTGAAGGAAGTTGATTGAGATATTCAAACTTGCTACATGTTCTTGTGGAATTGTATTGCCTATTGAAGTCAATTAATAAATGTCAACATTATGTCGAATGAGGATATGGGAGATGGTTATAAACAATACTGCTTTTTTGGTGTTCTTCTGCATTTCATGCATTTTATTCTTTTGAGACAAAAAGGAAGGATTTACATTGCTGTATTTCATACTCTAAGTCTTTGGTTTGAGGTGTTAGAGAATTGAGTAAATCCAGGAAAGGGTTGCAGTTATATTGGAGTTTCTTGTTATTTTTTTGCTAAAAGAGGCAGTTCTGTGAATGATGTCAGTTTTGTGGAGGAGGAGGAGTTCCTAGGATCTCACTCTGGTGAGGAGAATCTATCCAAAAGAGCAGGCTTACCAAGAAGAAAGATTATTTTTTATGGCAATTTCCTTTTCTGAAAATATTTGTATACTGTGCCTGCTCATTTGTTTCAGGCATGATTTGCTTTTGATAATTAGGATTTTAATCATTCTCCTAGTAAACTTTGGTTTTCAGAAGCTTCTTTTACAGAGACATGGGTAGAGAAGGAGCGGTGTGGTAGAAGCCTTGTATGGTGGCACTGTCTTTGCTTATAGCTAGGGGTAGTTGCCTGTTCAATTCTCTCATTTTTTGTCTTCTGATTTGTGCCTCTGTTACTGTCATCAAATGCATAACCCTGCTTGCCCTCTTTGGAAGAGACAAGAAATGCCCTGCTGTGGGGAGGTGTCAGCATTAGGTTTTTACTAAATAGAAACTACCCACGAGGGAAAGGTAATTTACTTCTGAAGGGACCTTTTAATGACTGGCCCCTTAGGGCATGCAAAGGCTGTACAATTTAGAAGGTATTAAATAGGACAGGCCCTGCTTTACATCATCACACTGGTGATATTCTGTGATTGGAGTGGCATTCTCATGATGGCTTAGAAGTTAACCAGTTTGTCTTTAAACCTGAAAATGTACGCTCTTGCTACCTTGGTGTGAGTTATTTTTTCACGTCTTAAAAGAAGCTGAATCTTCTATTTAAGTTTATGTCACTATCCTTAAGACTTGCTATCTATCCTCAGTATTTAGAGTAGATTTTTGGATTTCCTGTTTATTCAGATAGGTGCCATGTAGTGGTGCATATGCTGTTACTGGCAGCCGCAATTCTCCATTTTTTACAAAGACAGAAGAATTGAGAGGAACAACTGCAATGTAACTGGAATTTTACAAATGCAGGCTCTATAAAGGTGTGTCCCGCATAGCAACTTACAGATGATACGTGACAGATATGGATGATACTTAAAACGGATCCTTTTTAATTGCTGATACCTGTTTCCCTCTTTATTGTCTTGCAACCTCTCACCCATTGCCAATGGCGTAGTGGGTACACCTTTGTGTTTTTCACAGGCTGGCACAAATCCACTTCCACTGCTGTTCATCCATCTGCAGTTGACCTGTAGGACCTGAGGTTGTTCCTTAATTCTGTACCAAAGCTCAAAAGCAGATTCACTGTCTTCTAGGTCTGCAAGCCACTGCTACTGACAGCATAAACTACCTGAGTCTGCTCCAAGAGAAGCAAATCCTACTAGTCTGGGCTCTTGTGTATTTTAATGTTAACGTTCTGGATCATGGAACATACATGGGAAGGTCAGTGTGGTTCCCATCTGAACAGGTGAAAGAGGTGTCTGCCACTTTTGGATTGTGCTCCTTAATAAATCAGGCTGAGTATGGCTCCAGTCAGTGATGGGATACTATTTAGAAAGTCAACAATATACTTAAGTTTAAGAAAAACTGTCCAGAAAACACATAACTCCCCGAGGTGCCTGTGGATTCACACCATTATTGGTGCTATGGGAGAAAGAGCTGGGCATCCTGGTTAATGAGGGTCTGCAGGATTTCACAAAAAGTAGTTCCTTCTACATTGTACTAGTTTTAATCAGGGAACCTAAGGAAAGCAGTGTAATAGAAGTAATTCTGTGTGTTGGAAAAAATAGGTTGAACTTTTTTGTATGTCTTGGTAAGTTTCTAAGCATTTCAGGAAAAGAAGTAAATTTTACAGCTAGATCCATAAATGGTATATTCTGTAAATATAGTCATAAAAAAAGATGAGAACTTTACATAAAGAGGAATGGAAGTGAAAGCATATAGCTTTTGTTATACAGAAACAATTATTTCAGGTCTGGTAAGGCTTTGTGATATTAACCAACATAGTTGCCTGAAACTGGGAAGATGCTTCTTCAGTGGCATGTCCTGGCATAATAATATGCTGTAAAATTCTTTCAAATGTTATTTCTTACTATTGTGCAGTTACAGTGGTGGATATCGTAGCACAGATGAACGAAGAATGTACCATTATATGGGAGTATATTCCTTAGTAGAGTATCCAGATTTATTCCTAAAGCATCTTTAAAAAAGCCAAACCACAATACCCGATTCAGCAAATTTCATTAGATATGATAAATCATGTTGCAAATCAATACCTAAAGAAAATTAAGATACTACAAAACTATTAACTTTGACTCAAGTGCATTATTTTCTAATTTAAGTTACATTTATGACATAGTGTAAACCTAATACCGTATGGATTGTTTTAATGAAATTATGAATACTTTTACTAAGAATTTTGCAGTTTCTTCAGTTTATGGAGTATGGGATGGTCTCATTCTGAAATATACATGTCCTGATACATACATATATACATGACAGTCGTATACATGACTGTTCTCTTTATTGGTACTAGTTCTTACGCATAACTTTGCATATCAAACATGATAAATTTGTGATTAAAGGTGCAATGCAGAGTTTAGGATTTCTGCAAAACCAAGTTTCCTTACTGTTGCTGGTCACACGTGAGACTGTTTTCAGAGTTAGAGGTAGTCCATCATGAGTTCTCAACTGCAAAGGCTGGGTTTAGGATTTTAAAATAAGGATGACATTCTGAGAAGTCCTCATGGTAAAGGAATCTCACAAGCATCATTAAACAGAGGTACTGTTTCACTGGGTAGGTCCTACAGAATGGCAATGCTGCTTCTCCTCTGGTTTCCTTGGACATAGCCCGTTCAGTGATTTGGTGTGGGGTGTATTGTATCAATTAACGAGCTTGAATTCTAGACAAAAAAGCAGAGTGCGCTCAACCCTTCTCAGTATTGCCATCACGCTCTACCTAGTTCTGGGCATTCAGACTTGAAATACAGGCCTTTGTCTTAGAGTGGAGGGAGTAGAGGTTTAGCATCCTCTGAGAGAGGTGCATTACTCTTCATCTGGTAGAGCATGTCTACCAATGGTTAATTGACCCTCTGAGCTCTCCCTTAAAATTCACCTTTCAGAATCCAGATAGTTTAGCATGGTGTTGCCTGAAGGGCATTTCAGAAAGCCAGACACTGTCCTCTGTCCTGGAGTCAGTACCTTTCTGAGCTTCAAATGCCTTTGTAAAATTCAATAGAAATAAAGGGAATAAATAACACCCTTGCTTAGTGATAAACTTTCTGCCCTTTTTAATAGCCTTTCTGTGTGTGACTCAAAGCCTAAGAACACGTAAGGTCATTCCTCTGTGGTCTGTTTGGCATATGCTGTAGTGTGGTTCACTGTTGTATTTATTTTAACTTTGTATTTCTGTTGACTTGGAGCTGTTGGCAAGTGAAACAAGTGTCCATTTCCAAGTGTCCATGCTGCTTTGTTAAGTATCACTTTTCAAATACATCTGTGATTTAAGTGTGTTAGACTTCAGTAATAGTGATAGACTTGGTGTTCAAAAGAATGTGTGGTCTTTTATGAGTCACATGAGCTAGCAAAGCTATTTGGGAGCAACAGGTATACCCAAAAATCACACAGGAAGGCTGAAAAACTGTTTTCCTGGCTTAGGTATGAAGAATGCAAAGTGAAAGTATGCAAATTTGAGGTTTTATTGAGGCATAGGCATATTAACACAGTCCACTTCAAAACTCTGAAGATTTTACTTCTAAATTCAGTTATAGAATGTTTTAGTTAAAGAAAACTCCAGCTGTTTGCTTCCTGTGTGGGACAGTGCAGCAACATGATTAAAAAAAAAAAAGGACTTGACCTGGATTTTGTGTCAGTCTGATCCATAAAATATGATGAAATTATTGTAACATTTGTGTAAGCTGCAAACTGGTGTGTGAGATGGGGAATACTGATTTTTTGATCTGAGTGAGGCATTTTCCATCATTGGACCTGCCCCTTTTGAGATGTGGAGTCACTGCAGAAGGGATTCTCTGATACTTCTTGTTTAATTATTACTGGCTTTGCTGGACTGGGTATGGAGGGAAAAATGGTACATGGCTCTTCATGAAGTTGCTGCAGCAGAAAGGCAAAAAGGAGATCAGGCAGATCACAAATACCTTTTCAGGTGTTAACAAATGTTCTCAGTATATATCCAGTTGCAGTGAACTGAACAACTTTTTAAGTCTACCATGCATGACAATGGTTTGGTGGATTTCTTAGAGAATGCATGTTTCTCTGTTGGATGAATTTCTTCTTCTGATGTGATTATTTTGCACCTGGTGTGTATTGTTTTTTCCCTTCCTGCCTGTATATGTCACTGCATTAGTATGAGACTAATTGTACTGGTATGTCACTATTAGTAATAGCAGTAGCCTTTTGGCATGTCAAAACCTATTGAAATACAAACTGAGCAGAAATGGATGCTAGCAAAATGTGACAGCTCAGGGGTGAGGAGTTTCAGTTATTAGCAGCAGAGTACATTAGCGTGTCTTTTGCCTTTGGGAAGAAATGCCAGCTCCTTCTCAGGAAGGCCTTTACAGAGCAATGAAAATATAGTAGTGATCACATAGACTACGCATTTCTACTTAATTAACCGCTTGTGTATCCTAAAGCAATCTTAAAGTTAGAATATGAGTACCTTTTTAAAGTAATCCATAAAATGCCACTTTGAATCTGGCACATGATCTATTAGTTTGACTGTTACTAAAGTGGAAGAACATTTTGAAAATGCTCATGATCTTCTAAAACGTCCAGGGCCTCGTTAGTTCAAAAAGCCTTCTTTCTGCCAGGGCTTGGAGCCAAAGTCAGAGCTTTTTCACGGAATATGTAAAGTCAGAAATACCAGTAGTGAGATAGAGCTCTATGTACCATTTTCCTGTAGTTACTAAGGGGAAAAAAAAAAAAAAAAGAAAAACCAAAACAGAGTACAGGTTTGGGGTTTTTTTGTGAAACTGTGACCCTGTGAAGATCTTTAATTAGGGAGAACAGCATTGATATTGATCATGTCCTTCATTGCAGACTGGACCCTGTGGGTTTGCAACCTGTCATTTTCTTATAATCTTTACTTTTTGCTTGATAATTTAATGATTTTTTTTCTGCTTTCTGTTCCTTTTAGTACAGGAGTTAGTGCTGCTCTTAAAATCATGCCAGCTACTCATGTAGTATTGTTGGACAATACCACTGTGTTGAGGAGGTAATTCAGTAGTTGCAAATGGGTAAATACTGTACAATCCAAGGTGCTTCCTTCCAGATATGTGCTCAGAGAGAAACAGTGGCTGAAGATAATCAGACCACCTTAGAGAAGTGGCAGTAGGCACAAGGATGCTCTGCGGCTATCAGCATCTACTGTATTATGGCACCATTCAGCTACTATACTTCCCTTATTTTAATTTGATGTTATTATGAAGGGAAAAATGTTTATCTTCACTCACAGAAGCTTAAGTGAGTATTAGGCTGCTCTTTATGTGGTGAGATGAACCACTGCTGCATGAGGAAGCAGCAAGATAGACAGATAGTGATCCTCTGTGGCAGGAAGCTCAAATGTTAATGAGATTTTTGTTACCACAGCAAAGAGTCATGGTCTGAATATTCTGGACAACAACAATTCAGTGGCAAAGTTGCTGAGGTTCAAGGCAGGAAAAGGCAGTTTCAAGGCCAAAAGAGGAAACCATTCTTGGTGCTCTTGGTGACCTAAATTTGCTTTGGGAGAGGACCATTAGGAGTAGATTGTAAGTTAAATGTTGCAGCTTTAGCTAAAGAAAGCAGTTTGTAGATGAGATATCAACTTGATTTATTTGTGCCTTATGCAACCTTTTTTATCCTTTGAACACTATGAAACTCAAGATTGATCTGGCTTGTACTACATGCGATCTTCATTTAGCCAGTATTTTAAATACTACAGTTATAACCTGTATTTTTAATAACTTCAGTTACCTTTATCAACTGTATTACAAATACATTACATTATAACAGTTGAGTGGAATTTAATTTAAATATAGGCAAGTATCAATTTTCTTCTTTTTGAAAGATTTGCTTTGTCTTTATCTTGTGTTAGTGTCTTCTTACACCTTATGGAATAGATGCAAAACTCTCTCAATGTAAAGCTTAGTTCACACTATCAAAAACATTTTAAATTTGAAAGGGAAAGATAAGGGGCTTTAAATGAGTATTACTTTCTATTTTTTTTTTTTTTTAAAAGTGCGTGTGTAAGCAGAGTTACAGCATGCAAATGTGTCAGATGTGTCAATGGCAAAATGTTGGCAAGGCAATAGAAATCTGTTCTGTGGGGTTTTTTTCTTGGAGAATCAGCATTGTAGTCTGTATGTAATATGCATGATATTTTTTGAAAACTGCTAGACAAACACACGATAATATTATAATAGAGTGAGTGCTTAGGAATCGTACTGTCACATCCCTCAGAAATATCTATAGAGAAAAGTGTATCTAGAGCATATTGTTGCCAAACAATGGCATCTAAAATCATTGTTCAGTCTACAGTATCACAAGATTGGCTAAGAGTTATGACATTTTGAAAAATAGTTTGAGGGGCCTTGTTTTGTTTTAGAGACTTGAATATTTTGGGTTCAGAGTATATTATTGTGTTTTTCTCTGTACAGCTTTTCACTGGAACGAGAATGTACAATAAATGAAAGCTGAGATTTTCACATAATCATTTAAATCCCAGGAGTTAAGTTTGAGAGAAAAGTAAATGCAATGAGGCTTGCTATAAAACTGACAAGGCCTGCAAAGATCTGCACTAGATCTCTCTGTAGTTTATGGTGAAACTTTGGACAACTTTTTTTTTTTTTTTTTTTTTCATTTTCTGGAACATAAGTTCAAGAGTCAGTGGTCTGCAATAACAAAGACAGTGCATAGGGACTATGCAGCAGGAATTCAGAAAAAAAGCTTTTGTTTTTCATATATTTAGGTCTGTATTTACTTGATATGTATGACCTTGACAAGGTTTCCCCATAGTCAAGTTTTGCTGTAGGGAGTGGTCTACGGAGTTTGAGCTGTATAAGAACAGTGAGAACCTACAGTGAATTTGTGAAGTCTGTGAGTACCTGCTGAGACACGGTGCAGAATAACACCCATAAAAGAAGTTTTATATGTAAACAGTTCTCCAGCTGTTTCTTTGTTAATAGGAGTGTGTGAATTTCTAACATCAGGACCTCAAATCTGGGAGAATTTAGGTGAGCCAAAAGTGACAGCAAACTGTTCAATTTCCTGAACTGAGAGTGCATCAACATGTGCCCTTCTCAGTGCTGATATGTAAAGTAGGGCATAGTAATAAAAACAGGGCAACAGAAGGGAACCAGGAAGCATTGCCTTCCAGTGCAGCAACTTTTGGACCTGGCCAGAAAATATACCACCTATCTTCTGTTAATCCCATTAGAGCAAAAGACGTAGATTAGTTGAATGAAACTGTCACCTTGGCTTTAATACCTAGACTGAATTTTCTGGTTTGTATCTAGTGCTAGGATTAGACTATATTTCTAAAGCACGTTTTTCTCCTTTTTTGGTTTAAGAGAGCTTTGTATAAAGAATAAGTGAAAGTTCTCAAAGGGAGAGTTTAAAAATTGTCAAGTCAAACTCTCAAAAATCGATATCTTGTCAGCCTTATTTGGCTTAACCCCCCCCCCCAATTTGGTTAGAAGTATACAGAGGGACAGTAGCCATTCGGTCATCACAGGCCTTTCATGCAATTGAGCTTACAAAATAAGCAATATTCTTCAAACAAGTAATTTATTAAGCATATCTTTATCTTCTATCGGTGGGCCCTATCTTTCTCCCATATAATTCAGACTTTGGATAGAATACAGAGCTGTTAAATTCCCCATGTGGTGCTGCTCATACTTTATAAATTCTTTTCACACATTTCAGGAAATGTGGTCTAGATAAAACAGTTTTGAGTACCAATTTTGAAAAGCTTTCATGTGACCCTGTCTTTGCCAGCATTACCTATGTATTCAGAACAATCTACATTCTTCTTGGTTGAGGTTACCTGATGGAAACTTCCATTAGTTTGCCTCTTGCAGTTTGTTAAGGAACATGTTCATACTCACATGACCATACAGATTTTTAGTTTATTTTATCCTTAGTTTACTCATCTTGTAGGTTTGAAATCCATGGAAACTAGTATTCAGTTGTTCTACTTGAGAAACCTTAATCTCCTCTCCTATACTTTTTTGCCTGCTTTACGATATGTCTTCCACTTTTATCAGTAAGGTATCTTCAACAAAAATATCCCTACAGGTTAACAACTTGCACTAGTGCTTTGTCTTTCAACTGTGTTGTACAGTGTACTGCAAAAGAATTTTCTTTATCTGCATGTGTTAGCTCAGTCTCCTGTAAATGACCCTTCTCTAAGTCTTGAGTATTTCTGAGTTTTTTTGTTAGCATTGTCTCAAATCTATTTTTGATTTATAAAGCTAAGAAAAATAGTGTCCATAAATATAGAAGGGAAAATTATTTTTTTTCAGAAACGGGTACATGTTTCAGTAGGACAGTCTCTAAGGAAATGGAAATCCCCCTTCATCCGGTGCAGTTGTTCAGATAAAACAGTTGCAAAATTTCATTTAGGGTCTATTCTGGATGCTATTTGTTAAATGAAGGATGTGTTGCAAATTTAAAGAATCACAGACTGGTTGAGGTTGGAAGGGACCTCTTACTGTCATCCTCCCCTGTCCAAGCAGGGTCACTTCGACCTTAGAGGGTTGCCCAGGACCCAGTCTAGGTGGTTTTTTAGTATCTCTTAAGGAGGGAGATGACAAAATTGCCCCGGGCAGCCTGTGCCCATGCTTGGTCACCCTCATGGTGAAAAAGTGTTTACTGATGTTCAGAGGGAACCTCTTGTATGAGCAACAGATGGGTTGATTACTAAAAGCTGAGGCAGTGGTCAGTGATCAGGCACTTAAGTGTCAGTAAAAGTTTTAAGTATGGGAGTCCTGTTCGAGAAGAAGGCTTGTCTTAAAGGGAGCATGTTTCTCCTCCCTGAAATTCTAACTTTGGACAAAGTTGAAGTGGAAATAGTGCTCAGCTATAAGTAGTTTCAAGTATATAGACTTTCAGTATGTGTAGCAATGGAAACATAAATCTTTAGACTATTCTGCATAAAAAATAGGAGATATGTAAACAGGCTGATATGAAATGAGATATTGCTACATCACTTAAAGTGTATTTCAAGAAACAATATGTAAGCTTCCCTTAAGAACAGTTCAGGGGAAGGCAAGAAAAGCCATTGTCACCCACATACAGATGTCTTCTGTTTCTTAATGTGAGAATTAATAAGGAGCTTTAAATGATGGGGTTTATTTTTAGTCATAGAATCATAGAGTATCTGGAGTTGGACCCACAAGGATCTCGATGTACAGCTCCTGGCCCTGCACAGGACAGCCCCAAGAAGTTGTACAAATCGGGGCAAGCATGACATATTACAGAATCAGCTGTTATATCCTGTGTCATAAAGAGATGAGTTTGCCTGAAAGTTGTTTGCAGCTCGAGAGTGAGTTGTTGTACTTCTTGTAAAAATGGACAAGACATTGGAAATTACAGAAGCGAAGTGATTTAGAGCTGGTGAAAATGGTACCTTTTCAGGGAAAACTTGAGCCAAAGAAAAGTGCCTTTTCTTGCTGAACTGTTTCAAAGCACAGAATCCCTCAATCAGGCCTAATAAAGAAGCCACTGTCTCCTGTGCATCGGTGTGAGAGCACTAAAATGAAATAGACTGTCTAAGAATGCAATAAATCATATCGGGTCATTGCACTAATGACCAGTTTGGGCCCAAATTCTCATTAGCTTGTCTGTAGGAAGAGAAAACTGGTAAAACAGAAAAAGGCCATATGAGAGAAGCTCTTTGCTGGGACTGTCTTAAAGCTTTTATTGTTTAAGGACACCCTTTAGCTAATTTCAGACCCATAAAAAAAATAAATCTGTTTGATGATTAGGAACCTGTGAGTAAGGCCATAAATACCTAAGTCCTTTGGATAAGAGCCTGTAAAACTGTTAAAAAGCATTGCTTAAGTGACAAAAGACAGCCTTTCTTAACTAGAAGCGTGGGTGCTGTCGGCACTAATCCATATTCATATGTGGAAGGCATATTTTTAGTTCCTTCTAAAAAGGCAAGTCTTCCCTGCTTATAACGTTCATTCTTATGTTGAAAGCAACTATTTCCTCTGGTTGCAGTCTCACTCAGATTTCTGGGTCAAAAAATGTAGGTTTCATTTCTGATGCTTAACAATTTTCATATTTATGCTAATCTGTATTTCTTGGAATACATTTTCAGACAGGGCTGTTTAAGGAAATAGAGTAAAGTGTTTAAGAAGTAATTAGGAACCCTTTTAAAAGTGTATGGATGATCATATATGTTTCATTGAGACTTTCTGTAGTTTGAATTCTCAAAGTGATCTTGCTAAAAGCAGAGCAAAATTTTTACCAGGAAAATAGTCTACAATTTTATATGTATTTATATCTATTCCTTTCTGTGATGTTGACTTAATCAGTTAATATTGAGAGAAAATTCTGATGCAGAGCACTTTTGTTGGTATTTTCATGCCTTATAGTGTGAATGAGACCAGACCTTTCCCCCTTTTTCAATTCAAGTAAACTGGTTCAAAAAAAAGTAGTGAAGTTTTAATAGTGACACAGTCTCCGTGCCCGCATGATTTTTGCTTCCTAGAGTTTTAGCACTTGAAAGTATTTTAAGCCAAATATGATAGTCTTTTAGTATTTGTTATTTTTTAAGGGAATGGATTTTGCAGTTATTAAAGTTCATGTCGAAATTAATAAAGGCAAAATGCAGTTAATGGACATGTACAGAAACCAGTTCTCAGCTGGTAATTTTGCTGCAAAAACCAGAAATTGACAGATGTTTTAAGGGTAGCCTGAAGCTGGAAGACTGAACTTAGTTTGCTGATGTCTTTAAAGTTTGCATTGACTCTTGTTATTCATTGCTGCAGTCTGTTTCATATTATCATAATTCCTGCTAAAAATTTTGTATGGTTTTACAGAAAATCAGGAAGAAAAAAAAAGTTTCTTTCAAAAGGAGTTGGGGTTTGTAGCAGTGTCAAGTGATGCCGCAGTGTCTTTCAAAAAGATCTGATGCTGTGGGCCATGTCAGAATCTTTCATAGTACTGACAAATGGGTTCTGTTGTTGTTTGGGTTGGTTTCCTTGCACAGTGTTAATTCACTTATGTACAAGCCGTATATACCCACACAGTCAGGTACAGTTTATATTTTGACTGTCTGTGAGAACTGGAGCAGGTATTGATTTAAGGAGAGCAGATGTTAATGGTGTTTTTCTCAAGCATTCTATTGCCCAAATAGGCATCTCTCATGGTGAGAAAAGGCAACAAAAGGTGGTAAATCTGCCTGCTCTATTATGAAGGGCAACAAAAGATTTGTGGAGAAAAAGCAACTGTTAAGCTTAGGTAGCCTGTTTGCGTGAAAACTGAGTTTTACAGACTGGATATTACTGCTGTCATTTTTGAGAAAAATTTAGTTCTATCTTAATCATGAGATATTGTACTGGCAAGGAGAGTCACAAAATGTTTGTTAGCCTGGACAATACATCACGTATTGTAGTAACGTAGTTGTATGAAATTTGAAGTGTAAGCAGGTTTTCTTTTCAATAGTAGATGTTTAGATGATTACTTCCTAATCCGATTTTCTGTGTGGCCACTTTTTTCTTGTTTAATGTTCTCTGTTAGCATCCCCTCTGCCAACATACCACAGTTGTATTTTATCTCATGTATGCAGATGAGTGTGCAAGTACGTACCAACACCCACACACTTCAAGCCACTGAGTCTAAGAAACAGCGAAAAAGTATATGAAGACATGCAACCTAGCAGCAGGAAACAAGACTCTTCAATAGTATCCTCATAAACCATAACCTCTATGAGAAAAATTCTATATAATTTTTAGATGAAGGAATAGGTCTTTCTCATGAGTTTTAGAGAGAAAGGTACACATTTTAAACAGCAGTTGAAAAAGAATGTATAGTACTGTTTGTTAAATAATATACACTTACTTGAATAACTGTTTTAAAAATTTCATTCTTTTGCAATTGGTAAATTCTAGATAATTTTTCTTTTAACAAAGCAGTCCTTCTGGTTCAATCGTTTTTACAATCTGTAATCTACATGGTTTTAATACGTATGGAAAGTGTTAAGATTAACAAAAATCTGATAACAGCAGAAAAGTTTATTTTGAATCCGTACCTTAAGGCTTATTTTCTAAGGAAGAAAAAAGAAAACAGTCTGAGATTTTCTGGCATTTAGTGAGGTCTGCTCAGGTCTTCTGTTTTTTAGTTCTGCCAGATCATTGCTAATTTGGAAAGTGTTGCATCTACAGTATGACAAGGACAGAGATGCCTTAGGTCTATTATAAACTCATTTAGACTCCTGTGTTTTATAGCATTTCAAACAAGGCAATGGAAACTTCTTGTTAGGCTTTACTAAAGAACTGGACATGGTGTGTTAGTGTGTATGTATGGTGAGTGCAATAGCAATTCTCACAATGTTTGCCTCACTGACACCTGAAATAAGAATCTTTCGAGCTTTATTCTGTTCCACGGTTCTTTATTTTTGACCGAATGCTTTAGGCAGTAACTAACAACTAAGCATTTCAGGCAAAAAATTGTTTCTTAATGTTATTTATTTTCTTTTTTTTCTTTCTCTTTCAAGTCTGAACAGCCGAGTCCTGCCAGTTCCAGCTCCAGTTCCAGTTCCAGTTTTGCACCATCTCAAAACAGCAGACAACAAGGTACCAATAGAGGCAAAAGAATTGAAAGGAATGTGTGAAATGAAGGGGCCAATAAAAACAGGACTGGTGGCATCTCATTACTGCTTTTCTTCTGCCTTTCACTGCCTGAACTGGCCACAGTTTTGATTTAGAAACGTTTTCTTATGTTGTTTTCAGATGTAGCTAAGGGCAAAACAAAAGGGGAGAAACTGGTGTCTGAGAAAAGGGTATAAGGGTTATTTGTTTTTGAGGACTAAATACATGACAGTCACTTAACAGATGGTAAACTCAAAAGAGCTTCTGTTTCTGAGTTGTCCTGCAGAGTTAGATAGAATGGCACCTGGCTTCATCTGGAAGTGTGTGGCTTCCCATGGGAAGCCCATGGAAATCCATGAATTCGTGTACATGGACCCCTTCAAAGGTCCATGATCTTCCCATACTGTTGGAAAGTAAGAGCATAGAGTATTTACTTTGGATATGTGGCAGGGAAGGATGAGGGTTAGACTTTAAGTTTGCATTTTGATTTTTTTTTGGCTAATAATTTCAGTTTACTTGGAATGCAGTAAAGAATGCATTTTTCTTCCTGGAGACCTGGCCAAGGCATGTTTTCTATAAATAAGTTGAGATTCATTCTACATGATCTATTAAACTACTTAGTTCCTGCTTGGCTTCTTTCCCTGGGTTTATAAGATTGTACAACTGATATATTCCTAATGAGTTTTTTTTGGTAGTTTGGATAAGGAGCATTAAAAAAGCAGCCTTTGACTAAACAAAATTGAGTTTTGTTTTATCCATTCATATTTCTCAGTGGTAGACTTGATTTAAGGTTATGATAATACATTAGTGCTTTAGGCAGACTGTTTTTAAATATATTTATGCATGATGCATATCTGTCCTATTGCCTTACTGTAGGTGACTGGTACTGATTTTCTAATGTTTTCTGGCAGTGTTACTCCGCATGAAAGAAAGCAAGAGGTGAAGTGAGCTGTGGTTGACTGGCTTCAGGCAGTTGATTTTTACCTAGGGATAAAGAGATACACTTCCTTGTGAAACCTCATTTTTGTTCTCATGAAAACCTCCTTAAGTGATGTGAACTGTCCATTACAAGACAAAAGACTTGGATACCGATACCTGTGTCTGTTACCTTATGCTGGGCAAAACCCTTTTGACTTAAGTGTTTTTCTTCTAGGCAGACTGGTCACATCCATCTCTTCTGGTTCATATATAAGAGGTATTACAGGTTGTCTTTCAATTCTTTATACCTTCTCTGTAATAGAGGGAAGATTTGTCCTCTGATCTGAACAGCTCTGAAGAGCAAGGGGTATATAACATCATCTCTTTCTTGCCACAGTAAATAGTTATTACTGCTTCTTTCTGGGAGTTCCAGAAACTGCAATTAACTAAACATGTTCATTGCCCAGGCCATGCATTTGTATATCAAAGGTATGACGTACGAGGCATACCGTGACATGTTCACACTATGTTGTGCTCTGGTAAGAAGCCATGCTTTTTCCCATAACTAGAAGTTACGTGCTAGGGCTGTTTCTCTTTTTCTGTTGGTTCAGACTCCAGAATTCACTGAAGTGTCAGAAAACCACAGCATGAACTTTTTTCACCTCTTTTTGCATAAGCAGTGGGCTAACCTAAGGTTCTTCTATGTTCTTCTGTCTTTGGGGCTTACTCTAAAATTTGTTTCCTTACCAAGAAAACTTGCTCATGGGCAGCAACTAATTTTTAGTTTCTCCTTAACTGTTCTGACCCTTTAGGAGGTAACAGCTTTTCAAACCCTTCAAAAGGTTGCCATGGAATTTTAAAGTAGCAGTTAATAAGGAGCAGAAGGTTAACAGTGACATTGCTATCCATGCTAGAAACAAAATAACTAAGAAGATATGCTTCTACAGATCAGCAGGGGGACATGGACAAGAAGCACTTCTATATAGCTCCCCTTCCGTTGTCACCATGTACAAATGTCTGGTCAACCAGGAATTTGCTCATCAGCACCACCTGGTTTACTTCCCTAGGATGTGAAAACAGAAAAGAAACAATAGTTCTGAACCTGCCCAAACTATGCCAATTTACAAAAGTTCTAGTACAGCCTTAATGGTAAAACATTCTCAACATTGGCTTTGAAGTCACTTGTACAAGAGCAGTCAAAATGCCTATCACCTGAACCTTGCTAGGTCTGGAATAGCCCATAAAGCTGTTCCTCCCATGAAGGAAATGCTGTCCCTGTCATTAGTATGGCACTGACTGAAAGGGATCTGCCTTCTCTGCTCACAGTGACCAGGGAGGACACTTCTTGACTCAAGTTTACCCATAAGCAAATAGAGAGTTGAAAGCTTCATCTTGGAGGTTCATTTTGTTCATGTTAATACTTCATGTTTCTTGGGCTGAAGGAATTACACAACTATGATAGTAATTGCTGTTCTTACAGCTATCACTGGTGCTTTGTGTCTCAGATGAGCAGTACTTTAAAGTTAAATGTGGCACTAGTCTTGCTCCCTTCCTGCTTTATTACGCTTTTGTCTATTTTTATTTCAAGCGTCTGTAGTTTTGCCTTTCACAGATCTATTAAACATATTCCTCTTTCTGTAACTGTCTCTTACAGGAAAATAGAGTAAAAATCAAAGCAAAACTCAAACTGAGTTTGATGCAGTTTTGTGAGCAACTCAAGCTTCGTTGGTTCAGGAAAAGTGGTGGATGGGTGGTATTAACGTACTTAGCACATATCAACATAGGCAAAGTGCTTACTCAACTTGAAATTAATCCTGAAATAATAGGAACAGTTAAAGCTAAATATATAAAACAACAAGACAAAGTCTACCTTGGCCAGAACGAATTAGTCAAAATGATTCGTTAGACCCAACTTCTCAATACATGGATTAATCTAACAAATGCACCATTACTGATCAATATGCCCCCGTAAATCTTTACTCACATATAATACTCTTTGACAAAGCAAAAAATACTAAACCCCAGCAATGCAAAAGAAATGTTCTTCTAGCAATAATACAATAAAAGTCAATTTCTCCCGTCATGACACTATTTTACTTACTTTAGCTATGGTCCAGAGGCAAATCATTCAAACACTTGAACATGAGTCCCTTCACTGTCATGAGGAGTAAGTCTGTTGAAGCTGACTTAGTTGCTCATGCGTAAATGATTCATGGTTAAGTCCCTGCAGCATAAGCCCCCAGTGCATTACTTCATATGCTTAACGTTTAAGGCCCTCTGCTCTCAACGCTATGTGGGGAGGGTAGTTTTCAAAACCAGGTGAATTGCCCAAAACACTGTAAAGTGAACTTCATAGTGTATTTTATTGTCTCTATTGTTTCAGGTCCGTTGAGGTCTATAATGAAAGATCTGCATTCAGACGATAATGAAGATGACTCAGATGAAGCAGATGAGAAGGACAATGATTCTGATTTGGAACAACCTGTAAATACACGAGGAGGAAGCAAGAGTTGCAGGTGACTGTCTTGTGTTTGCAAGTAGACTGGTGGCCAAGACATGTAGTGCTTGTAATGAGCATGTAGTAATGAGGTGAGGTCTAGTCTTCTCAAAGACTGCTTTTTAAACAAGCCACTTCTAAAAGCTAGCAAAATTAGCCATTCCCAATACAAACTCTTTCTGTATTAATTGATATGGTTACAATGATCCTTGTTTGACTTTACTGGATTTCGTGTGGTTGTGACTTGATGGGAGAAGTCATGATTAGAGAAAATTAAATCCTTCAATTGTTGGATGAACTATGCTATAAAAAAAAGTCTCATTTTCAAGACCCCTCTGCTTACTACTTTTAGATTAGGTTGTTAAATTGGATCAGAATCAATGAAATTAGAATTTCAAGTAATTTCTAGGCTGCATGCAGTAGATAATGAGTAAAAACACATCAGACGGTAAAGTGGGCATCTGTCACAGAAATTTTTTTTTTTAAAAAAAGCTTCTGCATCCTAGCTGCAACCTTCAGAGGGCTTTCCAGAAGTTATCTTTTCTTCCAGAAGTTATCTTCAAGGTGGCTTGAAGCTCCATCCAAATGGTGTTGAAGGTTAAGGAAAGTCTGAAACAGTCTCTTAAACACTTTTCGTATTAGGTTGTTTAGCTGATTCAGAGGGTTTTGCTGTTGGTGCACAGCACCTGAGAGTGCCAGTGTCAGCTACTGATTAAATGGAAGGTAGTAGGAAAATGTTAATGAATATCAGCTGCTTCCCTGGTGTATGTTAGCACATGGAATCAAGGAGAAAAAGTCCAAGATGACTAGCAGTTTGAGAATTTGTTGTGTCAGTGATCATGTAAAGGATTGCTTCAAGCTCAATTGATCTCCATGTGTGGAGATTTTGTTTGAGTTTTTAAATGAAATCTTAAGGCTAATGTTTCTCTACCTTCTTTTTATCCCAAAAAACTACTTCCCCCACTCAAAAATATTCTCTGTTGTTCCTAAGTAAATTAAGGGTGAAAGTGACTAGGAGCTGGGCTTTTTCTTGTGGCCGCTCCTGAGATGCTAAGTTTTTAAATTTTAGCCAGGAAAAAGTGTGTTACTTGTGCCAATAAATAAGGAACTTTTAAGTAAAACACTTTGTCATGGGTTACCAGCCCCGCCCCGGGCTGAAATGGTCAGGCCCAGGTAGATTTCCAGAGAAAAAGCTGATCAAAAGTTTTAGTAACACCTCTGCTAATGACATATTTAAGAAAATGGAAGAGAAGGGGGATTGCGCGTAAGAATTTTGGCAGCCATGGAGTAGGAGGTTGGCAGCAGGCCCCCTGAAGTAGGGGCCCAGGCCCCTCTCCCCTGGCCTTGGGCCGGGGGCATGGCACTGAAGTTTCTCCAGCCGGGATGTGTAACAGTGGAGAAACAAACTCCAGACAGAAGCTGCCCACCTGCAACTTGGCTGCAGAGAGAATTCCAGCCCAGTGGAGAGCAGAGAGGACTTGAGATAAC
>VYXB01005865.1:3574-41718 GCA_013397135.1 Pachyramphus minor | reverse complement strand
TCACAGCACCAAGACTGCCAGAGTTCAAGTTGTGTTTGGATGATACTCTCAGGCACATGATGTGGCTTTTGGGTATGGTCCTGTGTTGGGACAGGAGTTGGACTTGGTGGTCCTTGTGAGTCCTTTCCAACTCAGGATATTCTGTGATTCTAAGATTGAAAATAAAATCACTATTTGTATTGTTTTTGAAGACATCTGAAATTTATGCAATACATAGCTGTGAATTAATTAACAAGTTTTTTATGGGGGGGATTTGTTTCTAGGCATATCTCGATGAACTAGTAGAACTCCACAGAAGATTAATGACATTGCGAGAGAGACATGTACTGCAGCAGGTGAGGAGCACTCTCATGCAATATCACAGCATGCTTATTGAAATGATGAAGTTACAGCTATTTTTTTGCCTTCATCTAAAACTCTATATTCAGGTTTAATAGCCTTCAAGCCTGTATAATCCATAAAAGCTTACCAATACTTTAAATTCACACTAAACAACAAATGCCTGTCTGAGCTATATTTTTCACCAATTCATTGTTACCTTTCTTAACATACTGTATTAATTATTAAAACAGGATGAAAGAATGGATACAGCTGTGACTTGGTAAAAATCTTGTTGCTATTTTCCTGAAAATGACCAGCCTTTTCTCAGAAACAGTTAAAGTGGTTTTTAATGTGGCAGGCAGAAAACATGGAATTCAAAGCAAAACCCACTTTGAGAAAGGACATAATATATTCAGTGAATCTTCTGAAGTCATGGAACAAGTAAAATGCCAATATGTAGAAACCTAAAAGACTCCAAATGCATTGAGAGGTTATCCAATAGTAAGAACAAAGAAAGTATTGGGTTTTGGGTTCCATTGTCAGGTACTATTGGATTACAGATTGTGAAGATTAAATAATAAGCACCATCAAAAAAGCAGATGTAATTGTAGCACAGATAGTTTTATTATGTTTAGCCCAATTACGTGCCAGTTGTGGAGATGTTGTAAAGAGGAAAACTTTTACACTTTTACACTAAATGATTGCAATCACATGTCAAATTTCTCAGCAGAGTGTGTTAACAGTATTTTGCAAGTCCCACCAATAATCTGTTTATTAGTTCAGGCCCAGTATTGTGAGTAAATATGTGAAAACTATTGAGAGGACAGTGAAAAGGAAGACCTTGGTTAAGGATACTCTTAATTAAAGATGAATTCCAATAACTTTGTCATATTTTGTGTTACAACACACAGTGATGCATATTGGTTATCCGTCATAGTTAATGTACTGTTGGCTTCCAAGTTTCCAAGGGAACCAAAGCATGTGTTCAGAACGGTGGCAGAGTCAAATGTTTGCCTACATTGGGAAATTATTGTGCATGAGGCTAAAAGGTGGATATTGCAACACTCGATCCACTTCACATTATTCATAATTCTTAAAATGGTATTGCTTCTGGCAGGCCTCTGTAGCCACTATTACACTGTTACCAGCTGTCGGTACAGAACTGAACCACTGTCTCAGACTATGCAGCCCTACCAAAAGCCGAGCTTTCACTGGGGCTGCTTCATCAGCTTCATGTGATACTTTGAAAATCAACTGCAAAACTTTTTATGCAAAGCAAATACAAAAACAATCAAGAAACTTTTTTTTTCCCATATGAGGGTGGTCTAAAAGTGAAATAGAGAGTCCTGGAGAGACTATGTGCCATCCTTGGAGCAGCCAGATCTGACTTCACAACTGAGGTTGCCCTGGGCAGGGGCTGGGACAAGCAAAATCCCTTTCAATTGGAATTCTTCTGTCATCCTAAGAAATATTTTCCAAGCAAATAAGATAGTTCAAGTGGAACACATAATGCTCTTTCTCATCTAGTAGCATTTGGTTGGTGGGGAAGAAGTATTTACGTTTGTTAGGAGAATGATGAGTTTGTCCACAAAATCTTCGTTCTGATGTTAGAGTAGTCTTATAATATGCTTTGCGGGAAGTTACTAATACAAGGACAAACTCTGGAAAGAAACATAACTGAGTTGGGAATTCAGAGTATCCTATTCTGAGTAAAGAAAAAGATGAAAATTAAAAAGAGCAGTATATTCTTGTGCATATTAAAATAGACTTTTTTAATCTCTTGAGAGGATTTAACAAGCCGGAGAAAGGATTCTTTCACCAACTTTGCCTCACAACTTGCATTAAGAGTGAGGCATTTTAATGCATTAAGAGTGAGTAATTTTAATACTGTAATCTATGATTACTTATATATTATTACTCAGATTATGAAAGTTTCATGTAGAATTGGTGTTGCCTTGTTTCTTTGGGGGAGTTGTTCTTGCAGATTGTTCCCCTTGGTTCGGAGCATATGCAGGCTGTCAATACAGCCCCAGCAAAGCTGGAATAATGACCAGACTGCCAGTTGCGACCGTAGTTCAGTTCTGTACCAATAGCTGGTAATGGCTACAGAGTGGAAGAGCCAAGTTACCAGTTATCTGTTAGCCAGGCTGCACTAGCAAATGGTCTAGGCTGCTATAAAACAAAATACAGCTTAGTTTGAAAACCTGTAATCCCTCAATTCATTAACTCCTATGATTTTATCAGTTTGCAGAAATATCTTCACAGTACTGAATGGATAACTTGCAGTGAATCAGTTCTTCTTTCCATTGCAAATAAACTATCATCCCATCATAAATGTCCTTACTGCTTTGCAGCTATGTAGTTACTGTAAAATACTTCCAGGGTGCACAGAAATTAAAAAGGTACAGAGCTGAGAAAGTTTTTAGGACTGAATGTGAAACTTCTAGACTGAGAAATACAAGCATATAGAGACTACAGGAAGTAAAAAGGTCAAGGAGAGACTATAGGAAGTACAAAGATCAGGAGAGCAAGGGGCAAAACTTCAGAAAGTGGGTGGTGGCTACTGCATAAGAAGAGGGATCAAGTGCAAAAATATGCAACAGAAAATTGTAGACAGCTGCAAGAATTTTAAAGGTGGTGGTGGTGTCAAGGTGGAATGGCAGTGGAATCGTATGTTACTGAATGGTGGTTGTCATCTCTCTAGTTTATGTTAGGGCAGGTAATACTCTCTTGCACAAGTCAAAGTCTGCTACCCACAGACTTTGAGGGAATTTTTAGAGAAGAGGCTTGCAGAAGAATAGTGATGGCATTGATAATGTAAAAAGCACAGGATTTTGAAACTTATGCTGAGGGACATGAAAAGGACTTTTTTTTTTTTTTTTTTTTTTTTTTTTTTTTTCCTGCAATCTCAGTTGTTACCAAGTCTGTAGGCATGACACACAGGAATACAGCCAAATTGGAAATGAGAAAAATGTATCTTTTTGAGAATGTGGCTTTCTTCCAAGAGAGGCGTTTCTCTTTGAAACACTTTGTTAAAGGAAGCTGAGAAAGGGAGAAGGCAAGGAGAGATGTGATACTGTGCTGCAAATGCCTAGAGCTATAGTGAAATAATTCCGATATAAAATACTTACAGATATGTAAGAATTGCCTGAGAGGGAGAAGACCTGAAAAAGAACATTTGACCAAGAAGTTAGTCCTGTGAGATTCACCTGAGCAATTTCTGTATGACTATTGGACCATGGCAAGACAGAAACTGGTCTGAAATTACATTTTAAAAATAAAGATCTCTTCCACATCTTTAACTGTAAAGAGAGATTGGAATTTATAGTGGTTAGGTTTTTTTTTTTTTTAAAGTTGTGATTTTTCAGTTAATAGACTGGTTGAGTCTGCCATCAAATATTAATGCTGCATGTCTAATATATTCAAAGTTGGCTGACTAAAGCTGTGTTCCTAACTACAGTTTCAATGTAGATAATGTTAATATGACCCTGTAAAATGCAACAACATTTTTTGTAAAACTTTGCCTCTTATTTTAAAGCATCAGAAGTCATATCTTCAACTGGTGAAAAATCTGGAACCCTGTGCACTAGGCAGCACAGGCATAAGGAAGAAATTGAGAGTAGGTAGCACAGCTGAAAATTACATTGCTTATGTCCACAAGGTGCTTAACTTCAGATGGCAACTATCTTCTGATAATTTTCTGCCAGGGGCAGCTTGGAGGTCTGGAAACTATCACATGGCCTAAAACCCTCCATAAATTGAAAAATGACTATGTCATTAGTTGCACTTTGGCTTCCTTATACAAACACACTCATTTGCTTGTTTAAAGGCTGATAAATAGTTATACTATGATGGATAATGATGAAACTGAGCTGGAGAGACATTATGTAAACAGAGATGTAATTTACAGCAGAAAAGCTAAGCTTACTACAGGAGTAACAAATGGGATATTTTTGTTCTTTGCAGCCTGAGCTTTCCAAATAAAACATTTTAATGCTGTGTTTTCAGTGTTAGAACTGTCAGACTTCCTAGCAACTAGTATCAACCTTTTATTCTTTTTGAAGTGTTTCTCAATAGCACAAGGATGCATATGCTAATACTGTAAGTCATGAATTCCTCTTTGACTGGCACACAGGCAAGTGTTTTTCATTGAGCTGTCTTGGTTTATCTTGATGCATGTTGGTACCTCCATTAAAATCTTTGGGGTTCATTTCTGATTGGCCAGGTGCCCAGACATAGTGACTGTATTTCTTGAGGGCTGGAATGAGGGATATGTTTAAAATGTTTATATTTCCCTTGACCTAGAGCTTAAAAGCTCAAAACAGAACTTGATCAGTAGAAGTCCTTATCCATTTCTTAAAATATGCAGGGCTGCTTGAAAATACATGTGCTAACACTTTTGTGTAATCTATATTTCTAAAATCAGGTATATTGCAGTGGGGGTTGTGAGGGTTGGTATTCTTTCACAGTAACACAAGAAAGCGTTAGACAGAATTATTCAACATAGCTACGTCTACCTGGACTCGGTTTCTGTAAACTTCTCATGCAGCCATTTATTTGTCACACAGTGGACATTCAGAGACCAAGCCTGAGATTAGATTCCAAACTTTACAATAGAGGTTGGATTGACTCTCTACCTTTAGCTTCCCTCTTAGATGAGGCTCAAGAGAGTGCCAGAAATGAGAATGACAATACATATGAAAGTTTTCTTCTGCTAACAGTCAGTTTTGTCCCGTTTGATATTTTTGTTTTTCCTCTCACATCAATTGCAGAACAGTAGGAGGTGGAAAAGTGTTACAAGAATCTGGGAATCAACAAGTGGACAAGTGAAGGTGGTAATTTTAAATTAAAAATTCCCATATGGAAAAAAATTGCAAACAAGAAGCACAGATTTAAATCGAGTGTTAATAAGAGCGAGATTTTTCCTAAATACTTTCAGAATTTCGGATAGCTGCAAGCCAAATTAAACAGATTTTATTTTTATTTTTCCAACCTGGAAAATAGGAGGTGATTGAAAAGGGAGATTTTTACTGTAATTGGCATTTCCCTTTTATTATTTTTTGTTTCCATTCTGTTTAATCTGTCCTGGGCCATGTCATTCCATGCATGACAGTACACATGAACTTATTTCATTTATCATTGACATAGTCTTTACTTCTGTGGTCTGAAAAGAAAAAACACTTATTTATATAATGAAATGGAGGGCGGAAAATTACAAAATATTTAGTTTAAATTCATTTTTCTTTGTCAAGTTGGTGTATCCCTACAAGATTTGTCATTTTAAGGTACACTCTGTAAGACATATGTGCATACTTGTGTATCTCCTCCAGCTGTGGAAAAATAATTACTATCAGAGTAACATAGTCAAAACAATCAGGGAGTATCTTGCAGTAGTGTTTCAGTGGAGGTATATGTGTATAAGAACTAAATGGGTTCCAAGTTGAAGGTTTCAAACAGGACATTGAGTCTAACCTGAACACTGCATAAGGGATGGTTGGAAAGACTGCGAAAAACAGCAATGTTCCACTTCAGGATGGGGTGCCTTTTGGTGGGCTTTCTTGGGCTCTCACATAAGAGCTTCGTAGCCATAGTGTGTTGGCACTGTGCTAGCACTCTGACAAATAATGCTTTGGCTTTTCCAGACGCTTAATGCTTTTTTCTAGGTAGGTGGACATAGTAGAGCTTAACATATTTGGAGTTACTTTTTACAGCAATTCAGTATGAGGTTGATGATTCTTCAAAAATGTAGACTACTATTCAGGGACTAAAAATGTCACTAGAGAAAGACACAAGTTAGATATGTATTGTTGATTTCACAGAATCATGGAATGGTTGAAGTTGGAAGGGGTCTCTGGAGGTTATAGGGACATGTAGAACCAGCTGCCCAGGACTGTGTCATGTGACTTTGGAATATCTCCAAGGACGGAGACCCCGCTGCCCTGGGCAACCTGTACCAGTGCTTGGTCACCCTCACAGGAAAAAGGTGTCACCTGATGTTCAGAAGGAAGCTCCTGTGTTTCAGTTGGTGACCACTGGCCCAGGTCTGGTCACTGTGTACCACTGGAAAGAACCTGGCTCTGTATTCTTTACACCGTCCCTTTAGGTATTTGTACACACTGACAAAATCTGTTCTGAGCCTTCTCTTCTCCAGGCGGAAGAGTCCCAGCTCTGGGAGCCTTTGCTCATAGGAGAGATGTTTTAGCCTTTACTATTCTCAAGAACTCCAAATAGTTCTGTTTCCTGTTCTAATGAAAGCTATGATTATAGATTAGTAGTCATAAGAAAAAGTGTTATGCCATTGCTAGGAGTCTTTTCAGAGTTGATCTAGCTAAAAAATTATATTTAAGTCTGTTACTCAAGGAGTAACTACTAGTACATGAACTAACAGTTAACTGAGAGCTCTTAAATGTATTTTTTTTCGATATAGAGTAGACTCTGGAAGAATTTATTTCTTTCCCTTGCTTATGGAAAGGCTTACGCCAATTATTTCCTAATGTAACCTGCTTAGCAGCTATGCATACGGTAAATGTTTGACATTATGGTTGATGATGATTTTAAGAAAACCCAACCAACTGAGGTACTGTAGTTTGGACAATAGTGCATGTCAGAAAGGAAGTGAGAGATAGGGGTGGTGGTTTAATGTGCAAGTTTTGGGGCAACTAGGCTCTTTTGAAACCTTTCATGATACTGGGTGATGTGTTAATATGTTCAGTAGGCATGTAAAACTTCTGGAATTTTCAACTGCCTATTTTTTTTGTTTCAGATAGTAAATCTTATAGAAGAAACAGGACATTTTCATATCACAAATACAACCTTTGACTTTGATCTTTGTTCACTGGACAAAACCACAGTCCGTAAACTACAGAGTTACCTGGAAACGTCTGGAACCTCCTGAGGACTCAGCATCTGGCTGCATCAAAATACTGCTCTTTAAATGACATATGCAGAATGATGCAACCAAAATGGAGGGGGGAAAAATGAAGCAATCCTCTTCAGCTTTTATTTTTCCTTAAAGACAGTCATCATCTCTTGATAAGGGAGAGGAAAAGTGACCAGACTCAGAGGACCACTCTTTCTCAAGAAGAAGATGCTCTGGAAGAGTTTGCCTGGATAGCCTTGAAAAACAAACACAGAAAAACAAACAAAAATACTTGTTCTTAATGAATGTGTATGATATCATGTATCTCTCTCTGTGGTGTTCAAGTCCACAAGATGAATGCATGTTCAACACACTGCCTTATTACATAACTGATCTATTTATTACTGCATACATGTATCCTAAAGTTCATGAGTCGTTGAGTGACACTACCAGATGTTGCAAGTAGTGGGATCCTATGTGTGCTCTTTTGATGCAGTACTTTCACAAGCCTAGTAACCTTATTCATGTTAAAATGCCACCTCTGGCTATCTTTCACTATCAATTAAAACACTACAGTCTTGATTCCACCTCTGCAGTTCCAGGAAACAAGATACAAACTTAGTGACCAAACAGTTGTTCTATATTTCGTTTCCTGTCTGCCACAGTGGGTTGGACCACAGCAAGTTGGACCGCAGCTCCTTGATTCTGTCCACTTACTAATCTTGACCATGGTAAAAAAATGCACCAAATAATATCATGTGACTTGCTGTCTAGCCTCAGTGAATAAACCAACAGGATTTTTAACAAAAAATGTTATGTATACTGTCATGAATCTGGCAACTTTTGCAGTCTACATTCTCGTATCTGTTGTAATGTTACAAAATTAAATATATATTAGAGTGAAAGTGTTCTGCAGGATCATCATAAAATAATATACTGGTTCTGTCCTTAAGGAAGATGTTGTAGAAAATTCTTAATTTGGAGCTATTTATTACTATGAATTTCAACACTTCTGCTGCCAGTGTGTGACTTACTTCTACCATAAAACTCTTTGCATAACATTTTTGTTTGCTCATATATTATATGGTCTGCTTAGTTTGTTTTGGGGATTTTTTTCTGGTTTTGTTTGGTTTTTTACAACTGCTAAATTAAAACCTTTTATTTTAAAAGAAATATGTTGTTATACAGTTACATGTTGGAATAAATACATCTATGATATCGTCTGTGTGTGTGTTTATATGTACACATATACTGCACCTGTATATATATGTATATATACACACACACACACATGCATATATGCTTTTTACACCTCCCAGATTTTGGTATCTGTTCAATAACTTGCTTGTGTTTCCAGAAGAACTTCTTGTCTATAAAAATGAGTATTCTTTCATACCATCTGTTATTTCTTAAAATCAGGGTCTTTGTTCATGCATGATCAAATGAGAGGATGTGTACTCAGTTTCACATCAATGCTTCATGCTCTCATATTGCTGATGGTTTCTTGATGGAATCATCACTGTTCTAGTAGAAATCCAAATTCCTAAAAGAAAAGAGAAAATAATTAAAAAAAATACTTCTGGATGCAAAGGTTTATTCAGGTTTACCAGCCTAAAAAATGTATCTTGTTACTGGACAGGCCAGTATGTCGTGTATGCTTATATGCCACATGTAGTCTCTATGTGTAGAGCTGAACAGTAGTAGTTTTATGACTTACTGTTTCATGTGCACAGTTTGTGCAGCACTGAAAAACTATTGGGGTTATTTCTTATTCAGATAGTAAATACTGTTTCTTTAAGTCCAAAGAAAATTTTACACTTTACTCTTTTTGAAAGGGCGCGTTATGTATTGGCTGGGGGGCTTTTTTCTTATTTAAAATGTTGTTTGATCACACTCCGCAGGAAGTCCTTCTTAGGCTTCCAAAGAATAAGTGTACTTTTTCAGTAATGTTATGACTCTTATTGATGATTGGCATGAAGCATACTTGAAAAGTTATGTTGTTCTTTCAAGTCCATGTCTTAATGTGCAATTGGGGAGGGATGAAGGAGTGGGAGTATAATGCTAACATTACTGTTGACAGAAGGCTGGTGATAATGGGGAAGGGAATAGGGGTGCATGTGAAGGGGATAAACTTCAATTTTTATTGATTGTTTTATATGAAAATGTTTGGAAGTCTAAAAGCAACCTTAAAAATCTTTGGTCTACCAATGTGTGTTCATCTCTCCTGTCTTTTAGTTATACCAGATGTATATAGAAATTTGTCCATTTTGACTTTTCTAACTAAGTCTTGTGGTAAAAACTCACTGAGTTTCAGAAGGGGATACTTCTAGTACGACTATTGCACTGTTTTTTTAGAAATGGTGAAATGAATCATTTTATCCTTTAAATATCAGATAAGCTTTATTATACACTACAAACAGGGGTGGAAGAAAAGAGAGACTGGGAGAATAGGCATAAAAGGGAGAAGACAGCAATTACAGTATCAAATCAGTGCTGAATTTCATGCAAACTGTGGATTGTACTTAAACTCTTAAGTTTTCTAATTCACTGGGAGAGAGAATAAAATAGACTGCAGGTGTCTATCTGTGTGCTGACTTTTTCACAAAATTCTGATAGAAATAGAACTACTAAGTTTTTGATCTAAATTTAAAAGTTAACTGTTTTCATCTAATTGTGTATACAAAAGCAAAATAAATCCATGTTCACCTAATTTCTGACATTCATATTTCTCTTAAAGAAAAAAAACGAAGATACCTTCCCAGACTTTAATGTCTATGAGCATTGATCTTTGGGATGGGTTAAAGTGTTTTGGCAAACATTTTGGAGTTTTACTTAACATCAAGCTATTTAAAACAGTTATTTGAGAGAATTTAGATTAATTCATTGCAGTGACCAGGTAGAGGTTAGCAGTAAGTTCCAATATCTAAAGTAATTTTCAGCATAAGTGAGTCACTGTTACTAGAGCAGTAGTTGTATCCAGTAGCAAAAACAGTTTTCATCTCACAAGTAACTTTCCACCTCAGAAAGTGAATGTCCAATTGGGTAGACAAGGTTTAATTTTTGGTATTTTTAAATCTGAATTTTAAATCTGAATCTGCTGAGAGGCTTTACAAAAATTTCAATGTCATTTAGATTTGAAGGCCATCTTAGTCCATGCTAAAAAGAAAGAGCAAGAAAGGAGGAAGGGGTATACACTGAAGTGAAGAGAGTCTTCCAAGATAAAAGTAAACCCATGCTCAGCCTTTAGCCTTTAGACCATAGGAAGCATTTCGTCATTTCTCTCTCTTCATTGGTTTGGTCTTTTTAGGAAAAGTCTATGTTTTCAATTCAGAAACAAAGTGCACAGAGTACAATGCATTTGGAGAGCCCAGTATATTTCTATTAAAGTTTCTTTTAGTCTCTGGGAAGGAAATCACAAGTTCTTGGGTTTTGCGTGACCCATTGTTTTTCTTTCCCATTCTCGCAGTGAAATAAAGTACTTTCACAATCTGTTTTGAGTCCTTGGTCCTTCCATCTTCCAGTGCCAGTGTATTGGGCCTTTTGAATGATCTGTTGATTTCAAGACCCTTTACTTAGTTTGCAAAATTGATGGTAAAGCTGTAGAATTGTTTGAAGTGAAGAGTGCCCCATTCACTTTTTGTATGCATTATCTTTCTGCAGACATTGCTCTGATGGTAGGATTCACCTCATACCATCTTTGTTCATACACGCTATATCCGATCTTTTACCACTTGCAATTTAGTGACAAACTATCTTTTAGCAAACTCTTGTTTCAGTTTATAGAGTCTGTTTTGTCAGAAGTCCATGATTTGCAGAAATTGAGCGTTAAGTTGAAAATTTTGTCAGATTTTCAGCCACAGTAGTAGCTAGCAAAAATAAGCAATACAAGACATGTTCCAAAGTTTAACAAGTGTGAGTCTGTGTTTCTGTGGGCCTCAATAGTTTTCTTAATTATTAAGCAGTGTACAGTGGAATGTAGTGTACACCAGGGAGCTGATCTGTACACTATATGAAGAAGCTTTTCTTCTGGGCATAAAAGGCTTACCAACAGCTGACAAAGACTAAAACCCATATATCTGCAGTGCTTTTGTGCATGCTTGGGAGTTAATCAGTACATTAATGCTGCTAAACCAATGGCATTTACAAGGCTGTATCTGTTAGTTTATCTGTCTGGGCAGATAAACTAACATCAAAACACAATCCTAATAACATCAAAAAACCCCCATAATCCTAACTAACATCAAAAACACAATATACCTTGCATGTGACTAAGCAGCAAGAAGTGCCACTGACTAGACAGGAAATAGAAGTATTACCACAGTGAGAACAATGCCTGTGGGGGAGGAATGACAGAAAAAAAGTGTGAAGAAGAGATGCTGTAATACAGCTGCTTTTGTTCGCTACTGTAAAATCTGGTGCAGTTGTTGCTGACTAGAGAAAGAGGGAGATTGAGATTGCAGCATCATACAAAAATCTAAGCTGTTTTATTGTTTGAGTTGCTAATGTCTGTTTCACATTTGTTTCAGTGTTGCATCTGACTTACATTCTATGTTTTATCTCAGACAGATTGATTGTACTGCAAAGTGATAATCTTGCATTTTTCATTTACTTTTAATTTTTCCAGTCTAGGAGTTTGAGCACAGTCAAATGTAGGCCTATGAATGCAGCAGGGGATGTATTTTTATCATCATTCAATATAATTCTGACTAGAAGTAGCTGTTTCCTGAATCTTCCATCAAATGGGTTATGCATTTCCTATGTTCGTTCAGAAAACTGATGCTATTAAGTTGGGTTTTCTGTTAGTAAACTTTACCCTTCTGTTGACAGTAAGGAATAAATTATTACCTTTTATCATTGCTCACAGGGAGACAGAATGCAAGGTCTGAGTCCTATTGAGGAAATAGCGGGTTTGTGAAGATGTGAGTTACGTTTTTTAAGTAAGACAGAGAAATAAGGCCTATCTCTTTAGGGGAGGGAAAAAAGGAAAGGAAGTATTTGCTAAAAATATTTCTACTCTGATAATGCTGATTACGTTTCCCTTTCAAATCCTTAAGCATTTAATGCTGAGTAAAGTAACTACATACAAACCATTAGAGAATCAAAGGTATTGAAAATATAAGTAAGTTCTATTAAAAGCCTGGCTGCAAGGAATAATGTGGTTGTAATGCTGATACTGCTTTCAGTGCAGGGCAGACATTCCTAGCACATGTGGTTTGTGTATCCCTGACTGAGTGGGTGGTCTAGAAAATGGTGCAAAATCCTGCAGGAGGGCTTAGTTTTTGAGTGGTGCAGAGGAAACATTCATGATATGCTCAGCCAGCATCATGCAGGCTATCCAAGATGAAGCAGTTTTCTTTCAGCTTTCATGAGCAGCTGAGTCTTTTCGCTTTGCCTATTCAGCTAAATATTTCAATTCTTATTTGCAACACTATTATTCCTCCACTATAAGTTTCATGCTTGCTAGGCACCTGGTTAGGTTTGGGTGGAGTTATTGTGATGTGGTTGTTACTTTATTTGGGAAGGGCATTAAGAAGAGAAGTGGAAAGTACCACCCCTAACTGGCTTTCAGATAGAACAGAAACCATTAATTGCCAGCCTCTAAACCTGACTACCCAACAATTTTTTACGCATATAGCTGTCTCCCCACCCAGACCTCATGCCTGAACCTGAATATGAAAATACCATAGCAGAATCTGTTGAAACTGTTACTAAAATTGAGGTTAATGACATCTGCTGCTCTCTGTTTTACTCTTGGTAAACACGTGATGTCTGTTACTTTCCACAACCACCAAGTTCATGGGCCTGGAAGAAATTTCCAAGAGGATTGATTCACTACATGAATTTCGCAGGGACTGAGAAGAGAATAACTGGCATGTAGTCCACCAGATCACCCTTCTTTTAGGTTTCTAGGGAATGGGTACCACATTTGCCTTTCTGCAGTCATCAGCTGTCCAAGATGTTAGGCAGTAGCTGTGCTGAGATGTCAGCCAGCTTGCTTAGCAGCTTTGGATGTGTCCTTTCAGGTCCTGTGCACACATGGGGGACAGGATTTCTCAAGAGATGTTAGAAATCCTCATCTCCCAGTACCTCCTTTCTTCCTTGAACTCTGTCTCTAGACATAGGCTTGGGAGACTATATCAGCGAAGGCCAAGGTGAAGAAGACACTGGCCATCCCACAGCCTTATTCATGGTCATCTGGCTAATTAGGAATAGGACAGTTATAATCAGACCATAAATCTTGATCATATAGTCTGACCTGTGGCTGCTGTGCAGTTTTGAGTAGGAAAAGCATCCACCATCCAGTCGGGGGGATTTCTTCTCTTGAATGGGGATGTCAAGTAACTAGTTACAAGGATTTTCTGGCTCTTCCTATTGTCAGAGCAGCAAAATGGTCTGGAAGAGAGATGATGCATTCTTTATCAGAAAAAAAATAAACAGAAATTATTTATTGAGTTTTATTGGGGGGTTTTCCCCCCACTCTATCTCAAGACAAGTGCAAGAAAACTAGGCTATGAATTTCTTTTTTAATGAAACAACAAGGAACACATTGATATATAAACTTAAACTGATTAATCCAATGCAAGCGATTTTTAGCAATGAATTCCGTGTAACATAAAGGGTTAGAGAGACCTTTCCATTGAGGACTTAGAAGAGATTGCACATAAAAACTTCCGGACAATATTCTTCCTATGTTAGGAAGTTCTCCCAAAAGAAAGAATCTTCGCCTTAGTGACTTCTTTTACCATGAAAGGTGAAATGTAAAACTGTAGTTAAGCTATAGAAAGACTTGAAGAAGTCCAAGCTGATGATAAGCAGGAATCTTAAAACCCAACAGAAGTACCTGTTTGACTCTAGGTGATCTGGTGAATGAGTTTTTGTGTCCAAAATGTCATTAGTGATCATTTATGTTAATCATCTCCATAACATATGCTGAATTTCTCCTTGTGGTTGTTCCCAATGGTATGTAGCTGAACTACAACTCATGTCTGAATAACATTTGGTTTTAATCTGAGAATGCTACATGACAGAAAATTGTCCCTGGTTTTCTGTCCCTAAAATCAGTGACCTTAATTTTAATGTCCTGTTTGGGCTATTCAAACTATAACTTTTAACTTTTCTACCAAACTGAATGGGACTCCACTTTTCCTTCAGAACCTGCAGGGCATGGTTTTCTTTTTCCTTTAACTCTGCAATGTAAACTTCTAATTTAACTATCTGGTCTGTGCTTAATTGAGGTGTCTAAAGTATACAATATGGTATGGAGATGCTCTCTCCTTTTTTTCCACTGTGACATTTGTTCCTCCTACCAAAGTATTGTTAGGAATCACAGAATATCTTGAGTTGGAAGAGACCCATAAGGATCATCAAGTGCACCACTCTGCTCCTTGGAGGACCACCTAACACTAAACCATATGATTAAGGGCACTGTCCAGATGCTCCTTGAACTCTAAAAGGCTTCGTGCTGTGACCGCTTCCCTCAGGAGCCTGTTCCGGTGCCCAGTCACCCTATTGGTGAAGAACCATTTCCTAATGTTCAATCTGAACTTCCTGTGATTCAGCTTCAATTCCGGTTTCATGCATCTTAGAGTTGGTCTTCAGAAAGAGGAGATCAACATGGTCCAGAATGGTTCTGAATGTCTGAAAAACCTTGCCCAAATTTGACCTCTAAACTTCAGTGGAAGCCAGAATGAATATAAACCCCTTAGAACTCAGTTGCCACTGTATCTCAAAATTGACCAGGGGAAAACATCTTGTCCTCAAGCACTGAAAACCCAACTGCAACGTGTTTCAAATTAAGGAATTATGGATGTCTAGTCTTTAAATTGAAAGAAGACAAGAAAAAGGACCATAAGAAAATGAGTGAAACATTTAACACATGCTGCTTAAATCTGAGGCTGATTACAGAGAATAGAATAAATAGGTAAGGTACCCATTTGCAGTGTTGGTGCAGTGTAAAGGGTACAGGTACATACAAGAGAAAGAGGTGGAAGATGCTTTTTTTGAGGGTCTGAATAGTTATGACACCAAAGTTGAAAACTGATTAATAATGCCCTCTTGAAGTCACTGGCTTTTTTCTCTGGAGGGAAAAGAGGCACATGACATACCCTCATCGAGGAGCTATGAAAAGAACAGAGAATACTTGCCTTCACAACTGTCCTGCCTGCAGGCAAACAGGCTGAGAGGAAAGGCACTGTGTGTCTGCTAACAGGAAGGAGAGAATGAGCCCTGCTGCTGCTAATTGCTTTCAATGGGAATACGGTAAGAAATCATTGGAGGTGAAGACTGGGCTAGAGACAGCCAGGAATACAGGGTGTTGACATATATGCAACTTGAGGTGAGTGAGGATGGGGCATTAACGTTAGTGTTAGAATTTACTTTCATTAGACGAAAAAATCAAAGGACTGGTGCGCATGATAGTATGTTAATTTACTAGTGGGAAGGAATAAGAGGAATATGAACCAATATAATGGGATTTTGTGGGGCTAACTTTCAGGGTGTATTTGTTAGTTGAGGAACATAAGGCATGGTTTTGTGGACACTTACAAAATCCGAGTCCGGTGTTTCAAAATGTGAAACTGACACAATTTTGCTGGTGTTAAAAAGCTGACACACAAGAGCAACCTGTACTCTAAGAAACTGAGTCAATATAGAAAAATGACAGGTTTTCTTAACTTGGTGAATGATGGCTGTAAGGAATACGTTTCCAAGAAAAGCAAGTTAAACAGTCATTTAATGAGATCAGGATATCAGTTTATTCAGGGGAGGTGAAGATACCAAAGAAGCAGGGTGAAAAAGTTCAAAAGTGAGCTTTTGATATTTTTCAGGAGGTTTAATATTTTCTCTGCCCCTAAATTTTATTATGCTCTTGCCTCTGATTAACCTTTTGCCCCTGATGTGTGTCAGAACAATGGCACCTTTATTAAAATCTCAGCAGAGTTACTGATTCATTGTGTCCTACTTAATGTCTATTGGTAATCCTCCAGTTTATCTGCGGCCTTTTTTTTCTCTCTTTTTGTCTTTTTCTTATCAAAGTAACAGAAACAAACAACAACAACAAAAAAAACCCAACCCAAACCAAACCAAACAAAAAAACCACTCAGACCATTCTGCCTTGTATTTCAGCCCCAATTGCTGAAACATGGCAGAGAAGCAGTTTCTTTTTAACCAGTTTAACATACTCTGTATTAAATATTGGCTTTAAAAGCATCAGAGGCATTTAAAAGTCAGAGTTTGCACTCTCTTTTCTAAGAAGAAAGAAAAGCACTATGGGTTTTATACCTCACTGTTCTGTCGTCTCTGGAAGTACACAGGAATGACAACCATATCATTTTTTTTGCCAATGCAATGAGGTAAAATTTTCCACAGTATATGAGTGACATTAACATAATTTTTAAAAAGAGTCCCCGAGTCACTGAGGCTTTTACCCTATTTTATGCTCCACAGGCATAAATATGTGTCATTGTAGTAGGTATCAATTGCCCAAACTGTGTACTGTAGTATGGGGCATGTGCAACACCACCGATGTGCCTCCTATTGGTCATTAAGTTGCATGAGTCTGTAACAATATTGGACCACAAGCTGTAACCTCAAGCTACAAGAAACAGCAGTAGATCTCTATGGTTCTGATGTATAATCCTCACAACAGTCCCGAGAGAGGTGTGATAAACCATTAAAAAGAAGATTAAAGAATTCAGCCACAGTATGTCAAAATTTATTCTTTCTGTATCACAGGGGGAGTATACAGAAAACTCATTCAATTAGCTATACTTTCTGTACAGCCTGCATTCAGGATTTGCAAAACGACTCTGAAAGGTAATGCACCTGTTCTGCCTGCTGGTTTTTGCTGAGAGGTTTGGGGAGTTCAGCTTTTTTATTAACATTTCTTATGACACCAAACCCAATCACTATCCTTTGTTAGTGAACACTTGAAGATTTGGGGTTGAATTTTCTTATTACCACTGAAAGTGGCAAAAATTGATTGCATATAAGTAAATCTTTAATGAAAATTTAATGGTTATTAGTAGTTAAATTAATAATTAATAGTGTAGTCTCTTTACAGCATCTGAAACTCTCAGGTGAATTGGTTTTGTCTCCAAATTTAGGTAACTAAAACATGAGTTTTTATAGATTTGCAGAAAGCTACAGTAGCTGAAATCAGTTTTGTGGGCAAGATGTTTACTATATACCCTACAGCCTCAAATGAAACAGTTATTAAGCTTATTATAACTCAGTGTAAATCACTTTTATAATACTTTGAAGATTGAATTACCACTTACACAGCACTGTGAGTAGGCACAGCACTCCATGTGTGTCTGAACCTCATGGAGAAATTCACCATCTAAATAATATACATACATATTTATACACAAAAAACCCTCTTAACAACAAAAAATTGAGGTGCCCAGAAGGAATTGCATTCAATTTGTTGTAAGCAATACACCAGATTCAAAAGCATGGTTTTACCAGAGAAAGTTAGAAATGCCAACATATTCAATTTGTGTGCTATGCTTTTGAAAACAAATAGATTAACTTATTGAAACAGAATCAAATACTATTCTCTTTCAATGAATCTCCATTTGCTTAATGTTTCTTGGCTTTACAGCCCGGGGTCTGACTCCGGACAGTGTCATACCATCACAGACCTTGGGCTGGAAGTGTGAATGCAAAACTGCAGTCATTGAAAAGGTCTGCAAGGTAAATATTTTCACATCTGAAATTGAAAGCTGAGGATAGTTAGACATCACGAAGAAAAGCAGTTTATCTTTCCTGACAACTTCTCTTGTCACCCATCTGAGAAGGCATATCTCACACGTGGTCAAAAGAATCCCCTTTCTTTGTATGTGGGCCATAAACCGTTCTCATGTGTCATAGCAAGTCCTCATCAATGTAGGAGATCTGACTGGATTTTGAAGTGTGCAGGGTCCATGATCAGTGATTTCATCTTCCAGTTAATACAAACTTGGTCCAACAAACAGGTGCTAGAGCAGAAAACAGCTGTCATGGGTAGGTTTGTGGATTTTTTCCCCTTTCCCTGATGGTGCTTTATGAGACCAAGGTCATGGATCATTTATGTAGTCAACTCAGGTTACAATTTTTTAAGGATTTTGAAACGTTAGGAGTGCAACTACTCTCTCCTTGCCAACTGCTTTCCACCAAGTTACCAGTCCTGCTGAGCTGACAATATGTTTCCAGCTCACTACAAGTTTGGTGAAGAGACACAGATTTACACACAGCAGCACTAGGTTGTAGTTTGTGATTATTATTACGTGATTATTATGATCGTTGTTATATAATGCTGCTTCCACAAGCACCTTCTCTCTGACTGTCATCAGACTCTAGGTTTTTCAGTTCCAGTTTTAGTATGGTAAGACAGAACTATTCCTTTACTTCACAGGGGACTTCTGGTTTTATTTTTATAAAAGCTGGTTTTATTATTAATAAAGTTAATTAATGAAAAATAATTAATAAAATTATTTACAGTCAGTTCTTTCTTTCAGTGCTTCTCCATTAAATATAGTTTAGAACTATTAGGTATGCTCAAAAGACCTGGATAATTTCTCAAATATGCTACTGACTCTGTCTTATCCCATGGTGCCCAGTCGCTTACTGCAACTGCAGAAGTCTTTAGAGAACTTGCAGCTGCCTACCGTGGCTGTTGCACAGGATGCAGACTCTGAACTCCTAAGCAGCAATATAGGAATGTGGAGAGCATGTGGTGCTATAAAATGTTGAGTAACTCCAAAGATTATATGTTGTCAGCCCCAGAAAATAATTCCTGCTGAAATTCCTTATGATATTGGAAAGTGAGGACTAAAGAAAAAGGATTGAAAAAGTAGTGTACTTTTGGAAGTTTAAACTTGTGTGTAAGCCTAAACATTTATTTGTTTATGGCACTACTGAAATATGAATATAAATAATCTGCTAATTATTTGAGGGATTTTTTTGTGACCCTCTCCTTTATCGACGGGAAACTGAACATGAGCCAGCAGTATGCCCAGGTGGCCAAGAAGGCCAATGGTATCCTGGCCTGGATCAGGAACAGTGTGGCCAGCAGGAACAGGGAAGTCATTCTGCCTCTGTACTCAGCACTGGTGAGGCCACACCTGGAGTACTGTGTCCAGTTCTGGGCCCCTCAGTTCAGGAAGGACATTGAGGTGCTGGAAGAAGAGCCCCCAGGCTGGTGAAGCGACTTGAACACAGGCCCTGTGAGGAGAGGCTCAGGGAGTTGGGGCTGTTTATCCTGGAGAAGAGGAGGCTCAGGGGAGACCTCATCACTCTCTACAACTGCCTGAAAGGAGGTTGTAACCAGGCGGGGGTTGGTCTCTTCTCCCAGGCAACCAACAGGAAAACAAGGGGGCACAGTCTCAAGCTCTGCCGGGCGAAGTTTAGGTTAGAAATCAGGAGGAAGTTCTTTACAGAGAGGGTAGGTTTTTACAGAGAGGTTTGCTACTTTCAGCAATAATAAGAAAATACAGAGGCACTGGAATGGGCTGCCCAGGGAGGTGGTGAATTCTCCATCCCTGGAAGTGTTCAAGAAAAGTGCCATAGTCTAGAAATTGTAGCAGAAGTGGATCAAGGGTTGCACTTGATGATCTCAGAGATCCTTTCCAACACATCTTATTCTATGATTCTTCTACCTGCTCCTCTTCAGAGGTATGCACAGTATGTTTTCTGAATAGTTTTGTGACTGAAAATAGGCAATAATTAATATTTTTTTGAGTCTGTACTTTTCAGTCTGGAAGATATTTTGTGGACCCACATTATGACTGGATGTGTACATCCCATTCCTCTTCTGCGAAAATCAATAGAAGCGTGATACATAAACAAAATCCTTCAAGAGAACAAAGCTTTGCAAACAGAGTTCTAAAAGTTGTAAATACTGAGGGTTTTTTTTCATCTTCTATGCATACTATGCAAAAGCACACAGTACCTCTGGTGCCAATTAATCTAACTGGTTCACTTATTTGGGCAATGTTTTCAAGTGCCACTAAACACTCTCAGGCTTTGGCATGCAATTAAAGGAGATGGTTTCAGTAGTTAAAAAGAAATAAAAGGAAGAAAAAAGGAACAATTAAATCATAATTAAATGTCTTTGTGAGAGATCATGAGTAAATATGTATACTGTTTATACAGATGCATGTGCAAATATGAGTGTCTTTACAATTCTGGAATATTGAATAGTTTCAAGAGTTTTGTCTTTCATTAAAATTTCTTTGAAACATTGCACATGTACTGGCTTTTTAAAAAGTTAAGATAGTTCTTTTTTCTAGCGTGCTTTTTTTTCCAGTCTTGATTCCTTTCTCTCCCCTTTTCTTTTGATTCCTGTCTTTGCTATTATGTCTTGCTTGTTCAAATACCAGCATGGAAGCTGTCAAGGAGCAGAGTAATAGTGAGGTGGAACAGAATGTGTGACTTTGTAGGTCAGCTTGGCATTCGCAATGCTTCTTCAGCACCAGCAGGCTGTGGACATAAAACGAACAGTAAGGCTTATATTTTCAATGTACTGTCTTTTAAAATTGCTGTTTAAGGAAAGTACTTGTCTATAGGAGACTGATTATACTGCCTTGCAGTATCCCAGATAGTGAGAAACTGCAAAACAAATACCACCACCCTCTTGTGACATGGCTACTCACTCAAATGAGTGTGTTGTCCTGAACACGCTTGTTACCTGATGGACAAAATCAATTCACACACCAAGGCAAGGTGTTTCACTTTTTATTCTAGTTTGTGTGAGGTGGGGAGCTAGCTGATAACACATAAAAGGCTGGCTAACTGATCATCAGAATTCGTCCTGGGTTACACAAAGACTCCGGTATCCACCTTTTCTCATTTCTGCAAATATGACTACTGATTTAGAATGTGGGGAGGGACTTGAGGATGGTACTCTTCCTACTCCTAGTAGAGGAGGAAGACTGATGACTCAGAAGGTGTGCACACCTGCCACCTCAGGCTACGGGCTGGGTATTGTTTCTTTGTGCTTACACAAATGACTCACCTGTGATAACTCCTCTCTGGGAGATATCAGGATAATTCACTCATATGACCTGAATATATTCATCTCTGCTGACGGACATAATGGATCCACCTGTGCTTGGAAGGTGTCAAAGGCTCTCGAAATGTCCTGTGATCCAGTATTAATGATCCAGTGAAGAAGTCCCCGCCTCAGGGGAGGTACGAGAGGCATTCCCACCTGCCCTGATCGTAATAAAAGACCACACTCAGACTTCACTCAGTGGCTCAAGGATCTTCTTCTTTCACCCCTTGGGACTTCTATCACCCAGGCCTCCACCACCCCATCAGCAGATCAGGATACAATCACCACTGGAGTTGCAGCAACCAGTCACAGCCTTGCTCCACCTGCCTGTGCCATCACTGTAGCCTCATTCCAGTACTGACCCTCCAAACCATTCCTGTCAGGCTTTAATAGGTGGAGAGAGGCCAACCACTGCCTTGTATTAATCCAGTGGGCAGGAGCTGGGGAATTTTTCTGGTTAGCTCAACACAGTTTTATCAGTATTNAGACCACACTCAGACTTCACTCAGTGGCTCAAGGATCTTCTTCTTTCACCCCTTGGGACTTCTATCACCCAGGCCTCCACCACCCCATCAGCAGATCAGGATACAATCACCACTGGAGTTGCAGCAACCAGTCACAGCCTTGCTCCACCTGCCTGTGCCATCACTGTAGCCTCATTCCAGTACTGACCCTCCAAACCATTCCTGTCAGGCTTTAATAGGTGGAGAGAGGCCAACCACTGCCTTGTATTAATCCAGTGGGCAGGAGCTGGGGAATTTTTCTGGTTAGCTCAACACAGTTTTATCAGTATTATTTAGCATTCTTCTTGATAAAGAGGGGTTTTTTTCACTTACATGCAGCTGTATTTCATCTCTCTCTCTCTGTCTCTGTCTCTCTGTCTCTCTCTTTCTGTATTGGAGAGAACCAGGGGTTTTGAATCAGAAGAAGGAGACTTCCATCCAAGGTCTCTGCCTCTTCAAATTGTCTCAAACTGTTCAGACTTTGAAGAGACTGTCATGAATAACGGGGGCCTCCAGCCTGCTTGCTTCTCTGCATAGAGGTGCTTTGCTTGTGCCAGAGAATCCCCAGCCATACATGATCAACCACTGGCAGCAGGGGTCCAAAGAGCTGTTTGGAGAACTAGTGTCACCGTCCCGTCCCATGCCCTGATATCCTCAGGTATGTAACTCCAAACACCCACAAATATGCTTTGCTGTGTCTGACACTGTAATCCGAGGAGTGCTCCTGTGCTTCTCCCATTGTCCCACCCTTACTCCCTGCAGGCTCTGTGCTCTTTTGCCTGAGCAAAAGTATGAAGAAAGATACAGACACCAGCTTTTAATTTAGATGAGATGCAATAACTTCATATTGAAAGAAAGGTCTCTCCTAGTCTACCACTGACTTTGACAAGGATTTAGAATCTTACAAGTGGCTAATAATTAAAAGCCCACACTTTCAAAGAGCAATAAAATATAATTGCAGTAGAAAACTAGGTGGGTAGTTCGTTGAGTGAAACTTCATTTTAAGCAAATGCTGCATAAATAGGTACAGCAGAAAAGAAAGTTATCTCGGTTGACTGCTTTTTTTTTTTGTCACTGTAAGATAGATATGGAGAATCAGCACATTTGAAGTTAATGGCAAAAACCCACATCAATCTACTTACAGGTAGTTTGAATAACGTGAGTAATTCTATGCCTGGAAGTGTCTTATGTCCCTGTGTTATTCCCTTTAGAGCAAGTGAGAGTTCATGGTCTTAGGTTTCCTAAAATGGAATTATATACCTAGAAGCCTGCAGTATGTTTATGCTTCTCTTCAAACTAATATCACATTGTGGTTGAATTCAATTAAGCCTTTTCTTCCAGTCTTTTCAATCTTCAAAACATCTTTGTGGGTTTTGATCTCTACATAACTGTGTTTATGCTGATTAGATTCAGCCCTTGCCACTGAAGTATAAATGCTAAAATAAGAAAAACAACTACTCGAATGTTGCCCCACGGCAATATTAAAAACAAGATAGCACCACAGGGGGTTTTGTGTGTCTGTGTGTCCTTGTATATATATGTGTGCATGTGCGTATGTTTAAAAATCCACTATATTTTGTTGGTTACATGCTAATTTTCACCACAATCTCTTAAAAATAATGTGAGCCTCCCTTTTTTTGCTTAGACAGAACTAGGAACTTATAATATGTGAGACCATGGGGAGTCTATAAGTATTACGCTACTACCCCTATGCTTATGATTATGCATATACATCATGCTTATGATACCGAAATGCTTGTCAGACTGAGATGTTTATAGTCCAATGCCTTGTTTCTCACAGGAGCCACTGAAAATCCTTGAGAGGAAGGTAAAGGCACAGCACAACTGACAAGTGAGAATTAACTAGTATTTACAGGAAGTCTGTTTGCTTATGAATCCCAGACTTCAGGATACAGATTTTATTTTTACTCTTTAGCCAATGTAGTTGTTCTTCTCAATCATTAACAAAGCACAGGAATGCCTTGTTTGGAGCCAATGCCTTGGCTAATTTGGAGAATGGGGAATAAGACTAAAAGTAGGAAAAGAAGAGAAAACGAGTCTGTCTTTATTTTCCTCTTGTATTTAATGACCAAGATAGAGTGAGTAAAATGAATAGGGAAAGCTTTCCATCTGCTTTGTTTCTTCTTTGCTTTAGTGCAAAAACTCTGTGAAGAAACAAAGCATCCTAATGAAAAGTGGCTGTCACAGGCCACTCTTATGTCCAGGAGCCTTCATCTCTGATGAAGGACTGGCTGATCAGTTTGCATGGGTCAGGCCCTCATTCCTGTAAAACCAAATGTCAAAGTTCTCAAGTTCTTGGCAATGTTCCCCGTTAGGTGTGCCTGCACTGGGTTGTTGGTTGTCTTCATCATCTAGCTTCACATCTAATTTTTTTTCCTGTTTTTAAATGCAAAGGAATCTCTTTTGCTGTGGATCATAATGCAAAAAATTGCATGAAACAGACATCTACCCAGTGAATAACAGTACTTAAGTTTTAAATTCCCCTCTCATTTTCAGCCACCTCATATTTTATGGAAATGGAGAAGATTGAAGACACCTGCACAGGGTTTGCTTTTTTTTTTTTTTTAACAAAGGAATATGCAGTTGATCTGCCTTTTCAAAATGTCACTTATTTTTTTGATATTAGGACAATTAAGAAGCCATTGAGACAAAGATGTATGAATCGTGTATCTTGAATTTTAAATACCGCACATTCAGAAGCAGTCTTGTTTCAGAGTCAAAAGGAAATGTTTCTAGTGTTAGTGGCTAAGATCTAAATCTATTACACCTTTTGAAGTCACTGCACACTGAGGAGCATGCAATATAGTTAGAGAATTGCTTGGCAATCATCATACCCAGCCCTGTGAAAAACCCACCTAGAAACATGACAGAAAATTATCACCAAAGCAGCATGGAATTATATGATAAATAAAAGCCTTGCAAATAGTTTTGGTAGTTTTACTATAACTGTTGGGCCTAAAGCATTTGGCCATAAGTTCAGTGAAATTAGTTACACCATTTTCAAGGCTTTCCATCACTTTTGGCTGGGGTACAAGGTGCTGTTCACCTGAAGGGTTAGGTTTCATTACCTCAGTTTTAAATAGGTGCATGCAACTGTGTAAGATGTAATACTGTGTTAGAGCTATATCTTCCGAGATTATTCATTACTTTAGAAGACAATTGATTTTTGTTGATACAGTAAATTTTCAGGGTATCTGAACATTAAGTTTTACATAGACAATGTGTCTTTTAAAATAGCACACTGAACATTATCTAGACAGGTAGCAGTAACAAGGAGCAAACCCATGGACTTAGGGCCTGTGGAGCATCTCCATCGGATCAGAATGTAAAAATTGTCTACTATACACAGTTTCTTCAATACCTCACTAATAAACTGGCTGGGTTCTCATAGATCCATTCCCTTATAGACTTCTATTTGCAAATAAAGAAACCCATAAATGTTAACTGAAGTGTGGGAACAGTTGGAATCATTTATAATTTCATTCTAGGGAATAAACTGTAATAAAGCAAGGTTAGTAGTCAGTAGTCTGTTACTATAAATGTTTCAGAAACAGTCTTTCAAAAGTGTTTATATTGTCACTTAAGACAGTTATTATTCACTGAGGTACTACCTTATGGTAAGTGTGAAGTATGGATTCAGCAGGCCAATTAGAGGACTTGAATGCTAGCTTAATGTTTTGTCACTCCATTTGTAGAACCAGAAGGAGCTATTAAATCACCAACTTTGATCCCCCAGTGAATGGACAAGAAAATTTTGTCCAGTTAATCCTGAATTGAATCTAACAGAGAGCACAATACTTTGCTTGGCAAAGCACTGAGCTATCTTTGTACTTTTTGTTTTGTGTTATCTGTTTTAGAAACTGAAAATAAGAAGCAATAATATGCATTGTGCTTTAAAAAATACAGATGTGACAGGATGAAATGATATGACCTTATGACTACGTGAATTTTTGTCCACACATGTTTAATACAGTTGCATTAAATGGTGCTACCATCCGATGACTTGTTGAAATGGACAGGCAAGATGAGAGACTATACCTTCAGTTCCCTCTGAACATATTTTCCTACAAAAATCGTCTGCAAACCTATGTTTTTCTACATGGCAATTCAGAATGGGTTTCTCTAGACATACTCAAAAGGCACTGTCCAGCATGTGCAGTCTCCACTCTGCAACATTTTTGTCCCTTACTGATTTAGATAGCCTTCCTTCCTGGCAGAAGACTTTGTAAGTCTTCCCTTATTTATCTTCTGCTGCTCACCTAGCCCTCATGTATCTTCCAAATGAAAACATAGTCAAAACCTCTAATACTTGGACAGTACAAACCAACAATAAATTGGCTTCCTCCTTTGCATATGTAAAGCATAATTATCACACAGCAATAATCCTTAGCATGCACTATGCCAAATATCTTAGTTCAACAACAGACTGAAAACAAATGCTGCTTTATTTACTTCTTGGTTTCTCATCATATACAGCCTATGTAAACATATTTTTCCAGTTACTCAGATATGCAGTGAATCCTAGTTGTGGACATATGTCACAACTGAAGGCTGCATTTGGATCTTTCTGTCAAGCACCACACTCGAATAATCTATGTTCTGCCTATACAACTTCCTGTCATACTTTAAAGGGAAATGAGTCCAGCTGCTGAAATTGTGTATCCCAGACTTTGTCACATGCAAATGCTGGATGAAATTACTCAATACTCCAAAGTCAAAGTACACTAATGTGGCTAGTATACAGACAATGGAAAAAGAGTGCAATTCTTACTCGAATTTATTCAGACATCTGCAGTTACTTTACGAAAAACTGATAATGATTGGTATTTACTTCTTAAAATAAGATGAAAAATAGAAGAGGTCAGACTTAATCTCATGATGTCTGAAACACTCCTCAGGATTCCTGCGGAAAGTCCTAACTGTTCATTTACATTTGATGAGCTTTTTCCTATACTACAAGTCTCTCTTAAAAAGTAGTGAGATGACTAAAGATAATATCATTTTTCCATTATGAACTTCCTATAACTCCTGAGCTAAGAGGAGACGCAGAAATTCAGCAATTTATAAAAAAAATTGCATTAATTTTAGCTACCCAGCTATCAACATTACACTCAGTAACGCTCATGACCAGATGCATAGTAAGCATGATGAACTGAATGAAAGTTTTTGAAGAGCTGACATTGAAAACAGTCTGTGAACATTATTTGCTTTACTGAGATGCACTGACTAAAATCTAGTAGTTTCTGACTTCAGCAAGTTTTTCTCTCCATGCTGTGCCCTGATTGTGTTTCAAGTGGATAAAGCATGCAAGTCAGTCAGCTCTTTGGGTCCATAAAAGCGAGAGGGCCTGTAAACTTAGCTCAGCTGTACAAGCAAACCTGCTGTCTGGCATCAATTCCACTTTGTGTAAGTAGGAAATCTGAAACGACTGCAACCCTTATGGTAGAATATTCATGCAGAGGGGACAATGAAATGCCCAGATTCCTTATTTAAACACAAAACATTTTGATCATATTATCCAGTAGTGTTTCGCTTTTGAAAAAGGATCTCTGATAACATTCTCATCTTCACACTGTAACCTAATAAATACAAAGAATTTTATACATCACATCTCTTAATTTAGCTGATAAGTTTTCTTCTGCTTTGTTGCCAGTGTTTTTGCAGTCCCAGCTTCCTGGTGTGGGGGTGAGATGTCTTGACCTTGATATTATGCACTATCTCCTTAATCTATAGAAAAGCCTTGGTAAATCTCAGTAGAAAAGGTTATGACAGCTTTGAGTATCTAGATCTTCATTTTGTTTCAGGGATGGTGAGCTATTCTTGCTAGTCCTCTGGACTAGCGCTGAAGAACATGCAAACTTGTGCCGACCGTTTTAAAAATGCAGGTGCCTTTTGGACAAAACCTTTGCTATGATCAGAATAAACTGAAGCGTAAAATATATTCTAAGCCCTCTCTTAAAAATAACTGACAAGAAGCTTCACTTAAGTAAATTACCCCTCTGTGTGCCTCAGCAGAAGATGGGTATGCTTGGGATGCTATATAGCTGAAATCTCATTTATTGTGCTTATTTTTAAAGTAGGCCCATCAAAGTGTTGATACCAGTTTTAAATGCTTAAATGTTGCATGTCAGAGCTTAGTTTTATCCTGTATCACTGTCAAAAGTGTTAAGGAAAAAAAATCTTTTATTTCTGCCTGGAGCTACTCTGAGATGAAAATGCAATAGGGCTGGAAAGCCTAAGTTGGTTGTTGTAACCCAAGTTTCTGCTGTATCAGACGATGAAAGAGAATGCATTTATTATTCTTTCCTTCACTGCAGTGGGCAGGAACAAATAGACAGTACCATATTAAAATAAAATAAAACCCCCCACCAAAACAAAACTCGAAACCTACAGGCTGGAAAAATCTCAATTGTTTTGCCTTTAAAATAGTTACAGAAGCTTGTTATTCCTCTTTTCTTTTTCATTACCTCTAACAGAGAAACTCATCATCCTTGCAAGCATTCATTTGCTCTGTCTCTGTGTTTTTATACATGACAAAGTATTGTTATGAAGTACCAATTTTGTATCCGGCCACTTGAAAAGAGTCTTTGACAATATACTGAATCCTGTTCATCTGCAGCCACTTGGGTTCTACCTCACAGCAGACTGCTGCAGCTGCATGTGGCAAAGGCAGAGTCCCCACATTGTCTCAATCTCAAACACAGGATCATAGCAATAACTGTGACAGTTGCGTGTCTCTTGTGTGTTGTATGCAATCTGTTTGTTGCATTATTATTGCAACAGCAATTCTAATGAGAGATTTAAGGTATTGCTGAGGGGAATAAAAGCTATGGACTGTGGAGAAAAGTTGCTGCAGGAATGTGCTTTTCTCTAACTAGAAGGAGTGTCCTTTTTCCTTGTTTTTTCATTGATAAATTTTTCTAGGGAGAGAATTAAAAATCCTAATCCATTAAAAGTAGTTCCACAGTAATTAGCAACTGAAGTCTTGTATAACAGCTGGAGAGGGAAACAAAACATTAGCAAGATTCCATGGTGGGGCTGTTCAGCTTGGAGAAGAGAAAGTCCAGGGAGATCTTAGGGCAGCCTTTCAATACTTAAACGGGGCCTATAAGAAAGATGGGGACAAACTTTTTAGCAGGACCTGTTGTGATAGGACAAGGGGTGTTAGTTTTAAACTAAAAGAGTATAGATTCAGATTAGATATAAGGAACACATTTTTTATGTGGAGGGTAATTGGCACAGGTTGCTCAGTGAAGTGGTGAGTGCTTCATCCCTGGGAACACTGAAGGTCAGATTGGACCAAGACCTCTCATACAGCAGTGTCTGAGATAATGTTGCTGGGAAATCAGAGCTAAGTCTTAGGTAAAAAGGTTTACAAACCCTTTGTAACCAGTGTGGTTAACATTGGTCTGTGTAAATCTATAATTGGCTCTGTTAAGGCAATGGAATTAGTTCACTTCATTCAGCAGAATTCAATATACATGGTCTTTGCAGTGACAGAGCTGAGAAGAGACAATTAGATTGGTGCTTCTCTATGGTGACCAGTAACAGAACCTGAGGGAACAGCCTGAAGTTATGTTAGAGGAGGTTTAGGTTGGATATTAGATAAAGGTTCTTCACTCAGAGGGTGGCTGGGTGCTGAAATAGGCTCTCCAGGGAAGTGGTCACAGGACCAAGTCTGACAGAGTTCAAGAAGCCTTGGGACAATGGTCTCAGGCACACAGTTTGATTCTTGGGGTGGTCCTGTGAAGGACCAAGAGTTGGGCCTCACTGATCCTGATGGGTTCCTTGCAACTCAGGATATTCTATGTTTCTATGAATTTATGAACTAAGAAAAGGAGCAGAAATATTAACAAAAGAAAAGAATGTCTATAGAAGAGCAAAAAAATTCTTACAATCACTGTGAGCTGCTGAGTATTTGAGTGCAAGCATATTTTTCACTGTATTTTGTCTAGAAAATACAAGGTAGTTTGATGGTGACTTCTTTAGCAGAGCAATACTCTGAATTGGCTCTTCAGCAGTAGTAGCTATTCAAAGAAACATTTGTGTTTCCAACATTGTTTTACAGTACAGTGCAGTGACTGCCTGATGGAAAATGCTGTGGCTGCCTGCAGAACAGGTAGTTACAAGTTTTGCTCCAGCACTGGAAAATGCTAGAAACTGTGAGTATGAATCAAAAAGAAAAAAGGAAACCAAGATGACAACCACCCCAATGGTGTAGGCCTTGTCACCCTCAGTGTGCAGTTAGCTTTGATTCTAGGGAGCCTGGGGGAGGCATAGGTGCTTCAGACATTGTGGACTCTGGAGGGAGAACAGGTACATGAGAATGTAAAAGTGATAGTTCCACCTCTGGAAAACCACACTAAGTAGCAGTAGTTTCTCCCTGCGATGTGAGAGTACTTTATTCATTGTGGTTCTTTGCATTAAAGTATGTGGAAACTAAATGTTGCCTTATCCAATCTTTCTGATCATGGAAGACAAAAGCAGAGCTGATAATACCTCACATTCCGTTTTCAGTTTTTCCCTCACTCCCATCACACACACAGAGTGAGTGTTGCCTCTAAGGGCTGCTACAAAGCCATGAAAAGCTAACAGTGGCATGCAGGCTGTGTTGGCTGTAATGTTATTGTTGGAACTGTCTGACATTGTAACGAAGTGAGAGCAGAGACACTGCTCTCCCAGCACCCTGCAATGGGACCTGAAGTGGGGAACCAATCCCCACTACTTTCACTGCATGCAAGTCCTACATCACCTCCAGAATCAGTTCTAATGCTATAACTGGGCTCAGTTATATATGGGCTCCAAACTGTTCCTGTGGTTTTGTTCTGCTCAACTGATAGTGGGTGGAGCATGGAGTTAACTGATAGTAAGAAGTGCTAGCTGAAAAAGGAGATTGCCAGAGGCTTTCTCAAATTCAAGAGAGGAAGGAGTCCCAAGATATGGGGAGATCCTTTCAAAGTACTGCTGGGCTGGCTGGGTTTCAACAGAGAAAAAATCAAGGGCCAATAGTAACCTCTGCTGTAGGACTCTATATCTTGCCCTAGACAGCATCTAGTCCAAAATATGCTTGAAGTTACCTGCAAGCGTACACATATATACATACAATTCATGGTAAAAATTCTAACGTCAGAATCATAGTGACTTCAAAAAAAAAATCACGCTACTTCATCATACATAATTAAGGCATCTACTGTTGAGCCCACTTAGTCCCACAAAATTTTCTTTAATAAATTAAAATGCACAGTAATTGTTCCTCCCTTTTATTAGCCAGAACATTCTTTTGTGCATAATATTTTGTTCTGGTGTGTATAATAAAAAGATAATGCAAAAGAAATTCCATGATGCAGGAGAGTTCTCTATTATTGAGTGTTGGGATCTAGGACTTGAAGTAATTTTTTAAACTAGTGATTGTAAGGAAATAAATAATCTGTGCTGCATTAATCCAGTTTGAGTTGTCAGTGTGCTCTCACTGAGGAGTGAGATGTGCATGGAGTTTCACCCAGCCAGTAAAACTGGTGCTCATAAGAACATCTGTGCTCATATGAGCATACGTGTTATTCTTGAACTGAAACTGAAAAAAAGAGTCCCACTAAAGAAGGGAAGCTATCGTAATGGCCTTCCACAATGCTGATAGGACTACAAGTGGTTGAAATGGTACCTTCCCACAGGGAATATAAGGTGCAGAACATGGACCTAGGGACACATCCAAGTTTCCTTTTCCTCTCTGAGTGTAGCCACAGCTACATATCAACATATTTACATTTATGGTTACAAAAGCAACAAAAGTTTATCTATTATATAATTTAATTTCTGGAAATAAATGGCAAATATATTGCATGACAATGAAGGTGAAAGACTATTTGCAATATTCAACTGTGTATCTGTCTCATCTTTTCATTCTTCCTTCCTCAGGTGTGATTTCATGCTCAGCAAGCATAGTGTGAGCGTACGCCTGTGCGCACATTATATTTCATCCCGACTATGAAAGTGTCTGTCTTTTGTACTGCCTTAAATCCACATTAGCTCCTCAAGTGGAAAAGGGAATATATGTATGTTTTCAAGCTATTCAATTGACCATAGCCATAGCATCTAATGGCTCTAGAGCTCTTTTTAAAATAAAAATAAATATGAAGGTCAGAAGAATGTAACTGATAGTGTGTGGAAATAAAACGGCAAAGAAACCAGAAGAAAGACAGAAGCAGCCTCATTTTGGGCTAGTCCTGATTCAAAATCCAACTGGAGGTAGTTCCTGAAGCACCTGCCTGGCAGGTACACATCCTCTTTGTCCGGTAATAAGAAAATCTCAAAGTGATTCAAATATGCAGATTTTCATGTCGATGCTGTTAGGCTTTTCTTTTCTTCACCTAGCTGTTCAATGTGAAATTGTTATTACAGGGTGATGTTTAGCTGCCTTGGAAACCAGCATGCCTGGACTGAGGGCAACTTACACTTTAATACAGTCACTGCCTCTTGGCTCATGTCTCACACCATTTGTACTGGTATTGTTGCTTTCCTGCCTCAATTACAGTTTTACTAGGTCTCCATGGCAACTGTAGTAGTTATATATGTGGTAAAAAATTATTCCTGTTAAAGTGTTTCCAGCCGTGCTACCGCTGAAGCAGGAAAATCCAGGATGATCTGCACCACAAGGATGGCAACTGTCTTCAAGCTGCAGTGAGTCCATTCGATGGATAGGAGAAATACATGACTGATAGAAGCCTATTTTTCCAGTGAATTCACTGTTTCTGCATAGGAACCTAGCTGTGACTGTGAAATGCAGCTGTTCCCAAAGTGTGAACATGGGAAATATCTAGTCTTATATTGTATGCAAGCAGCATCCAAGGTTTCAAGTAAGAAATTAAGATCTGAATACAGTGTTTTGCAACAAGCTACACAACTGGCCAAAGCCTGCCGGCACATTAAGCCTTTCTGGGCTGATGAACCTTACCTTTTATTTCTATTTTTGCTTTTCAAGCTAGTAAGGATACAAGGGTAGAGAGATCAAGTTGTCATTTACCTATCTTCTATTTTTGTTTGTTTTTTGCTGAGAATTCTGCATTTATCCATGTTGCTATGTTTCATATCTACAAACTATGGATATAAATTTTGCATTCATTTTTTTTCCCCCTGTAGCAGCCAGTCTGAAATCCATTGGGCAATGTAGGAAACAAGATGGCACTGTCATGGTGCATATTCAGAGTAGTTCAGGGCAGGGCATGAGCTGCTGGCTTGGATCTGAGGAAGGCTGTTGCTTAACACCAGTTTTGCTATGGACCCAGGGAGACCAATTTTGTGCAACTAGTTGAAGCTGTGCCTGGTGTGGTGCTCTCTCTCCTGGTGAGGGATTGGGGTATGGCTGGGAGACTGTGAAAGATGAATCTTTTCAAATTCGTCAGCTTTTACTACCTGTATAATCATGTAGCTCAGTAAACAGAAGTGAACTGTAAAATATGACACTATGTTTACAAATAATTGCTGATGTCAACAGAAACTCTTTTCATAACAAGGAGAGATGCCATATGTTACCTAAAATGGCTGAAAATAGCTGTAGTGTATATAAAATTTTTTATACAAATAAAATACACAGAAAAAAATCTTTACTTATTTTTTGAGAAGGTTTTCTGTAAAGATGTGTAAGAGCTCGACAATGATAGAATATTCAGAATATAAATACATATTTTAGAATAGATATAGAATATTTTCTAATTCAGTGCTCTGTTCTTTGCTTTCTCTATTAAAACACATGGACAATACAAATATACTAAGGAAATGCTGTTCATGCACAGCAACCATGCCATTTTTTTAGATTTTATTTCTCCAAAACTATAGATACTGAACTAAATTCTGATTAACTTAATATTTTCTGATTTTTACACCCACTGATATGTCAGTGCCACACAAGGCATTAGAAATATTAAAAACTTGAATTTGAGAAATATTTGACTAATACCTGTTTGTGTGTGATTTTGCATACCTGCACAATCACTTACTTTCTCGTTTTATATGATTGTTTGGGAGACTGAATCATAATTAGTTTGGAAAGCTCTATCTGTGGATAATAGGTATATTCAGATACATGTTTTAACATGATAGTTTCTAGTTGGCTTATTATCCTGAGGAACAGCCTCTCTAGAGCTGCCTGTTAAGGCAGCATCCCTCTAAGGTTTTTGTGTCTTAAAGGAAAAAAGCTAAAGAATAAATCTGCAGCCTAGTGTTACTGGATTAATTTAAGCCATCTTGCATCACCGATACAGCCGATGAAACAGAGTCTTTCACAGTCTGGGACACCAGCAGGACATCCTGTTTCAGTTTAGAAATCTCCCTCGTGGTGCCCCACCTTCCCAGTAATAAAACAAAGGAGCCCAAGGAATAATCTCTGGCTGAAGAGGCTGCTTAGGCACTGATTGTCACCCTGGCACCCAGCCAAGCCCAGTGTGCCATAGAAATGGGCCCAGGAGGGGAGCGACTGGAAAGCAGTCAAAGAGCACCGAAAAGGGAAGTCATTAAACTACCACCATCAACAAAACTCTCATTTGTTCAGTTTTCCTTTCTTCTTGTTCACCCCCTCTTTTTTTTTTTTTTCTCTTTTGCTTTTTTAAAAGAATGAATTCAATACAAAACTTTCCTCCAGGCTGTAATGAAAGTCCAAATCCGCTTACTTCTATTGCCCCAGTGCTGCTGCTGTTGCTCTTTTGTTTTGGTTGCATTTTTTATGACCTTTTGCATAACTTGCCTTCGTTACTTAAAAAATAATAATAAATAATGACTAGACCGTGAGTTTCTTGAATAATGAAAGGAAAGGTTTTGTAAGCATGAGTCTTGTAAGTGTTTTATGATGATACTCTTACAGTTGCAGAATGGTTTATTTGTTCTCTTTCAGAATATAATGGGGAAAAGAAAGAATGGCATTTTTTACCACTTGAATGCTGGATTCCTGCTGGTGGAGTTGATGTCAATACACAGAAAAGAGTGAAGCTGGGTTGATTTATTCTATTTGAGAGTCTGTGGTTTGTTGTTTTTTTTTTTTGTTTTTTTACTTCAGAAAAATATAAATACTTCCGAGATAGTAATGTTGAACTGTATATAATTAGAGTGTGTGTACACTGAGAAATTGGAAGATAGGCTATTGTAATTAAGATTTCACCTCATAAGGCTAAGAAAGGTTTAGAAAATGTTAAGACCTGCATTCAACTGAGCTTTGTCTTCTCAGACAATGAAGAAAAAAAGTCCAAAAAAACAGTGGTTTGTGTGATGTGTGACTCAAAACCAACCAACCAACCAACAAAGCAGTCAAACAAAATCACCTAGCCTGCTTAGCAAAAGAAGTGACTTGCATATATATATTGTAACAATAACCAGCACACATGACAGTAATGTCTCGACAGTGAGTGCCTAATAGGCAAAATTAATGAAGGAAGTAATGAATGTTTTGGCAAATGGCATAGAGAGAGGTTAGATGATGTTTACCTTTCCTAAATACCGGTTTTAGTTAGCACCAGGATACTTCCTCTGTAGCCATTTGGAGTGCAGCTTTAGAAGGGCTCCTTTGATACAGCACAGCACTGTGGGTGACAATTCACCTGTCAGCACCTGACATTTTGGAGGAAAAACACAACTTGAGACATTTCCTAACATATGGCCCAAAAGGAAAAGCTTTTGAGAGAGTAGGAAACCGAGAGTGTGACTGATCAAAAGTATCGCAGTGGATATAAAAATACCCTCTGAAAGTAGTCTTCACCTGGCTGGCACAGTCACTCTGTTTATGGCAACTTGTTAAGTCTCTGAAGAGATGAGGAACATCTATTTGGTGCAGCAAAACCTTGAGATTTTTGAGAATGGCTGTATTCTGTATGCAGAGCCTGAAGAGTGGAGAGAGTGGGTGTGTGTGCATGTGTGTGGTGTTGGGGGAGAACTTTCTGAGGGGAAAACCATAGCTACTGGCTATAAGTATGTACCTAAAGTGCATCCTGGGATCATAAATTTTTGTGATTCATACTTTACTGTACCTGAGATTTTATACAAAGTCAAACTTTGCAACATAAATCTGCCCCTGCGGAGAGTCTGTTTGCTTACCGGGTCCTAAAAACTTTAGTTGAGCTAAAGGGCACTATCAAGTTGAGCCATTTGAAAGTCATAAGTTTATTTGACTGCAATGTCCTTTTACTATATGACTATCTTTGCATATACAGAGAAATTTCTCAAATCTGCTTCAGATCAGCTCTTTGATTTTCATGTTCCCTTCTTTCCATCCACAGCCCTTCATAGCAATTCAGTAATAAATGCTCTCCTAATTAAAGCTCTCAAAATACAGTTTATGTAAGTTCGTCAGCTGAATGCGTATGATATGAATGAAAATGTATCACAGACATACAGCTTCTTCCCCCAGAGCACATGTGCAAGTTGTGAAGATCAGCTCCTGTGAGAAAGTTGAGATGCGAGGTTTCTTGCAGACAGGTGTTCTTACAGAGTACATCCTTTCCAGAATGTTACAGTCCTACTGAACCTATTGACTTGAGCTGCAGCTGGAGAACAATGCTGCTGAAAGTTTGGTCCACAGCAGGATTTTACGGAGGCATTTAAATTTAGCAGAAGAGGCACGAGCACAGGGCTTGCAACTGGGCAACCAAAACCCACCTGCAAGTTTTGCGGTTGAGTGAAGTATTCCTTAGCACACATATCTCCAAAAGGACTCGCAGCCCTACATTTAGATACTTCTAAATAAATTTCTGGTTATAAAACTGGTATATTTACATGGACCACCTAGTAACACACACCATCAGAAATGGTGTACACTCACACACTGCTGGCATTTAGGCTTGTCTCTTTGTGTCTTCATCAGTTATATTTTCCACAACCCCTCTGGCAGAAAGCACAGCTAGGTTCTGTTTAGATGTTGCACACAAAAAGTGGTTATTTTTGGAAAAAAGTGGGTTTGCTGGGCTAGGGTTAACCTGTGGCTGGGGGAGCTGAAGGTTACAACAGTCAGAATCTGTAAGCAACACACATCACTGTGCTCACATATTATTCAATATTTAAAGATCCTGTTATACAACATACAGTTCAGCTCCTTTGTTTTGCCTCAGCAGGTTTGCCTCTCTGAGGATCAACAACAAAAAGGATGACTCTAGGCTTTTGCCTCTAGATACAGTAACATAAGTTGTTTCCTACAGCGATTCTCTGAGCTTCAGTGCTGTGAGTAGGAGAAGATGCACCATGGAGCGTATCCAAAATAGGCTGTACAACATGCGTGCTTAAAACTCTAAAGGAACTGATGCTGTCTAATTACAAACATCATTGATTCTTGCATGTGTTGCTTAAGGTGTGTCAATGCAGTTCTTCTTCCAAAATCTCCATAGTTTGCACAGTAAACATCTGTTTACATCAAGCCCTGATGGCCACTCTTGTCTACTTCAACTTTCCCTGTCTTCACACTTTGGGATAAGGTTAGGTGTAGAGTCCACCACAGAGTATAGCTTAGCTAATACTAAGGAAGCACATGGGACTACAGGTAGTCAGGCAGATGTAAGAAGACAATCAGCAGTCTGGTCTGAAGTCAGCACAGCAACTCCAGTCATCTTATAGAACAACAGGTGGAACAGGAACAGAGATTGAGGAATCAGGGTTTGTTTCCCAGTTCTCTTTAGTCTAAGCTAGTGGACTTCTAATACCTGCACTGTCTTCTGATCAGACTAGTACTCCCTATAAGTGGCCTCTTTCTTTTCCTCACATCAAACGTGCCTGGTGGGCAACTTGCATATGCAGATAAGAATTGGTAAGTCTGCTGTCCTTGATGCTGAAACAGATCAAGGACTGTTAAGAGAACCGCAATTCCCTTTCTTCAAAAATGTCAACCAGACTCATAATGAAATATTTCTGGAGAAAAATGAAAGAGAGAAGACTAAAGGGCTAAGGACATGTTTGCAGTATATAGATGTGCTCAATGTGCTAACCACAGACAGGGCTTTACAGAATCAGACTCTCCATTTAAAGCTAGTCCTCAAGCTTCTGCACAAAAATTTTTATTGAACTGGGAAAGTCTTCAACAGGAAAGTTTTTAAAAACCACAGCTTGCCCACAAAATATTGCCATTTCTGAGGCCTAATATTTTTCCATATGAAACAATCTTCCTTGGTTTGTTCTATTTGTTGCACTTTGTGCTGGTTTAAAGGTAAACCAGCAGGAGAAATAAACCGAGCTCAAAGGAGATTAAAAGTCAGAATGACAATTTTAATAACAATAATATAATAAATAAAATTTTATAGGTGAACAATTGATTTTAACCCACAAATCCCGGCACCCTGGGGCACGAACAGAATGGTGTACGTCAGCCCCTGCACTGAACACCACATGGGCCCATCTGAGTCCAAAAAGCAAAAACAAGAGGAGAAAAACCTGCTGATGTCAG
>VYXB01005864.1:0-23822 GCA_013397135.1 Pachyramphus minor | reverse complement strand
GCCAATGAGAGCGAGGCGGGGCGGGGCAGCGCGAGGGGCAGGACTGGCTCGGGGCGCCGTAGGGGGTCCGGCGATGCCTCGGGCACAGAGCAGAGAGTGATCGCCCAGCCCCGGCCCCGCTGCTGCCCGCGAAACTGAGCCCTCCACGGCAAAGGAGCTGCGCGCCTCACTCGGCTCAAGCCTCTCCCAGTAGCGGCAAAGGTACTTGTTTAAAACGGGAAGGGCTGGCTTGCAGGGATTGCCCCGTGTCCGGCGGCGGCTGAGCCAGCTCCCGTGGGCCGGACTGCAGCCGCAGGGCGCCTGGAAGGGCAGCTCTCTTTAATCCTCTGCTGGGTACCGGTCCCCGAAATGCCAGCATCCTTCGGCGTCTGGCAGTTCTCAAAAGTGTTACTGCCCGTCTTCTGGTCCCCGGATTTGCCAACACCTCTCGTTTGACACTGTAGTTAAAGGCGAGTGAGGTTATGCCCTGCTGGTTGCACTCGGCATCCTGCATTCCCTAGGTATCCCTGCAAGAAATGGGGAGATCAGAACCCCGTGCTGACTTGATGCCTGCAAGAGCTACTATGTAATTATTGAAAAAACTACAATTACAAATTCTATAAAATAGACTGCACGCCAACACTCGTGCTAAATAAAAGATCTTTAGGCCCATTTCTTGCTCCACAATCACGACAGAGTAGCATTTAGACCTCTAAGGTCTAAGGCTTTAAGTAAAAGAATTTTTTTTTTTCCATTTGAAGGCTTGGAAACAACTTTAAAAGTTTTTTAAGAGCATGTTAAGCAGTCATTATAAATATGGAGGAAAGAGAATGCAAAGGATAAGTGTTGCAGGAGTATTGCTCGTTAAAATAATTGTTTAGGTAAAGTTGGCATCTTCCAGAACATTCCAGAAAACCTTGCAGAACAAGGAATTAGAAGCAATATAGATGCAAGAGACTTTTAAAAGTCATTTGATCAGGCTTCATTCCCTTGTCTCAGTAGACACTGAATTACTTTTGCCAAAAGTCCTCCATAGGCAACTTATGCAGTTACTCCCATTACAAGAGATTTTCCTGATATTTAACTGTGATCTTGCAACTTAGGCCCATTGATTATTGCCCTGTATTTGTGCCAAGTACTTCACAGTGTGCTTATATATAAAGCAGGCCACGGGAACGTCTTGTCATTCATTCTCAGGAATGTGTAACTCCCTGCTTACCCTGTGGAGCATAAATTCACCTTCAGAAGTTTTAAGTTTCCTCCCGTAGTTCACCTGGTGTTCTCTAGTATCATACAGGATGCAGTCTTAGGACAATACATAGAGGTTTGTGCTGTTTTGCTTGAAAAGTTTCCCTTCTGTAAAAGATGGCTTCATCAAAGAGGAGGGACGATATACTTAGTTCCAATTAGTATTACAGAATCCTGAGTGACACAAGCATTGCCATCTCACAAGCAACTAGAGCAGAGACAAAGACAAGTCTTGCATTACTGTGATTCCAGATTCTTTTTTTAGAATCTGTCATTGAATTTTCCATCAACTGGAAGTTTGTCATCAGTGGACACATTTTCACAGGTACTAACATTGTCTTTCCAAACCTTTTCTAAATAGGTGGTCATAACCTAACAAGTGGAGGCTTCTTTTTTTCTGCAAAAGCTGTAAGATATTTTTCCAGTTAAGTAAATTCTGACTTAAAAAGTAAATAAATGATTTGCCTTTAGTTCAACTGAACCACTTACCTAATAACCTGTAATTTAAGACTGAGGTGACGAACGCAAGGTAAAAGGGAAAGAAGGCTTCCACATCTTAGAATTTTAAAGAAATTACATCCCTTTGGGGTAGTTAGAATTACAGTCAGGCTGCAGTGGTAAAGGAAGTGGATGATAGCTACATTTAAAATGTCTTTCCAATCCTAATCATTAAGAGCAACGGAGACATACCATGCAGTATGTCAAGTACATATAATAGGAAAAAAGTGCTGCGGCTTCAACTCTCTAACATTGTCATAGTTTAATCTCAAACAGCAACCAAGCCTGACGCAGCCACTCACTCAGTCCCCCACCAGTGGGATGGGGGAGAGCATCAGAAGGATAAAAAACCATGCACACAACCAAAGCAAAACAAGAAATCAATTCACTACTTCCCCTGGGCAGGCAGGTATTCAGCCTGGCAGGGCCCCATCACAGGTAACAGTGACTGCGGAAAACAAACACCATCACTCCAAACATCCCACTCTTTTTTCTTCTTCCACCAGTTTAATGTGCTGAGCATGACACCATGTGATAGGGAATATCCCTGTGGTCAACTGGAGTCAGCTCTCCTGGCTGTATCCCCTCCCAACTCCTTGTGCACCCACAGCCTACTTGTTGGTGAGAGGCAAGAAACCAAACATGTTGCCATGAGCAACAGACAGAGAAGGCCTTAACTCCTTGTGAGCACTTGTCAGCATTAACTAAAATATACATGTGTCATCAGCACTGTTTCCAGCACAAATGCAAAACAGCCCCATACTAGCTACTATGAAGAAAATTTAATCTGTCCCAGCTAAAACCAGGATGTGACCACCACAAAATGCGATGCACTTTGTGATGTACATACATGGATGCTGTTCCAAGTGAAGGAAAAAGTACTTCTGGTGTTTAATCTTACACTGAGTATTATTGCCATCATGGAATCCTTTGAAAATTCCTGCACAACCAGAAAAGTAACAGTTTGCCAGACACAATACCACTTAACTTTCCAAAACTTTTTTTTGAAAGTACTTTATTTTAAAATTGACATGATATTTCATTCCTTGTAATATTTCAGTTTTCATTTTAATATTCATGATTTTGCACTATTTCGACAGCTGTTTCTGGTAGCCTCCACAATTTCATTTATGCTGTGTTTGTCTAATGAATTTAGTCCTGCTTGCCATGTTAAAGTATTTAATTACTAGACATTCATAAATAAAGTACTTGCACTACAAACCCAGAGGCATGACAGCTGGCTTTTAAGTATTATAGTTCAGCTTTCCCTTTTACAACTTAAAAGCTCTTCCAGCTTGTTAAGATCTTCATTCATTTCACACGTGGAAGAAATAATCTTCCTTCCATCCTGTGTTTTAAACTCATATTCATTTCTGAATAATGCTCTTCTCTCCACTGTCATATCATTTGAGCCGCTCAAGCTCATTTAGAATAATTGCTCTCACTGTGGTATCTCAATCACGGTCCCTTTGAATTTCTTCCATTCAGGATCCTGAAACTTAATCTATGTGCCTAAGAAGATCTCAACACCTAAAAATAGAGCTAAACAGGCAAGTAATATAAGCTGCTGCAGTAAATTAATTCTTTCTTATGGATCATCCAAATTCTGTTTGACTAGTCCTTAGCCTAAGTTCTTTTTGTTCTGGACTAAAATTTTCCAGTGTGTGATACAAAAATTACTGCAACATAGTAAACTAAAGCCAGCACTTAGCCAACTCAGCTGTGTTTGGAGAGGCAGTGGATGGAATCTGTTCCTGGCTGCTGTAAATGTGTGCCTACAAACAGAGAAAACAAACAACACTGGGTACCTTCCATTTGTTCTAAAGTTTGTGCAGTGTGGCAGCATGCTGTTGTGAGGGAGAAAGCCTGGCTGGACTTAGCAGTATGCATTTCAGATTGGAGTGGAAGTGCATTTGTAGGTTCCAAAATTTTAGGACCACAAGGAGCATTTTATAGTCCCCTGCTGAAGGTAGAGAGCACTGGAAGGAACCCAGATTGGTTAATACCACAGGAGAGAAATGTGGGGCTAGTGCAATTCCTGGTGTAGTGCTGTCATTGCTAAGGATGGTGGCAAAAAGCATTCCCAGTTTGAGAATCAACCTCACACATCATACAACAATAAGAAATTGACAGAATGTCATTACCTTAAATAAAAAAACCCATAAACATTCTTTGGCTGCTTGTGTCATCTGGCCTACATACAAAGATTGTACTACTTTCTCTTCACAGTCCTGAACTTTTTGGTTAAACTGACTTCTCAGCAGTTTGCTAGTGTCCATTTTTCTTTGGAGCAACTCCTTGTAAGCTAGGAGGAATACTATTAAATGAAGGAAAAATGTGAAAAAGTGCTGCAATTAAGTTGATCCCCTCCATACGACTCCACAAAAAATGAGCTTTTAAAAGCTGGTGGAAATCAGAGTTGGGGGAAAAAAAAGAAAAAAAAGAAAAAAAAAAACTAGGAGAAGTAAGAAAAGGGTATGTAGAACTCTACTGGTGACGTACCTCAACTGCATCAAAATCTGCTTTTGTACAACTGGGGAATTAGCCTGTTAAATTGTGTAATATAAAAAAATGAGTTATGTCAAGAGAAAGTACTGAAAAGGCCACATGCATGAGAACCATATGATGATGTACAGAAACACAGGCTAGAATTCTCAAATTTGAGATAGTGATCAGCAATTTGATTGTTGATCTAAGGCCGCTTAATGTACAGAGAAGATTTTGTTTTGTTTTAAGCATTTAATCACAGACCTGCTTCAACCAATGGTTGTCATTTATCCAAGAGGTTGAACAGAAGTTACATATCTTTTCATGTAAGTAAAAGGGGTCATCAAAAGCTCAAAGTTTAGGGAAAATTAAAAATGGAAGTAGAAAGTTTTCTGCAAAAATTTAAGAGGCATTTGAAAAGGTTTTCTGTCCCATAAACACTTACTGGGAAGCTAAGCTTCCCAGTAACTGTTGAAAGTAAAACTAGATCCCTTTATCAGATTATTTAGAAATAAATGTATTGATTTCATTATAAAACTACTTCTTTGTTTTCATTCAATGATTCCAAGTGTAACTATTCTAATTTAAAGCTGATACAGACTTTTTATAGAAACAGAGCTTTCTGTCGTTAATATATAGAAGGTATTTTTAAGAGTAACTTTTCTTTTTCAGTAGTATAAATTTCCTTATATTCTCTTTACCCCATTTTCTGTTTTCAATATGTCTTAGAAATGTCTCCATAATTTTGGAAGATGAACTAAAATAAAACAGAAAACCAAACAAAAAACCACCAAAAACCCCTTCCACAAAACAGAAGAAATACTGCAGATTTTCTAATGTAATTTTTTTCAGTCTTTTTCAGGCACTGCATCTTTATGATTCTTTTTCTCTTTTAATGTAACAATAAGGGAGTACAAAGAATCTGTTTATGTGTTTCAAGCTATTCCACAATATTTCCACCTCCCTTCATAAGAATAATTAGTTTCAAGGTTTTTAAAATACTATGTTTGCTAATATATCACAAACTACAGGAGAAATTGTACTTCATTTGTATGCCAGCTGCTAAATGGTTCATGACTTGTCTTTACCATTATTTGTAGTTCTTCCTAATCCTTTCCCTTGAAGAAGAGCAATGAATAGTCCTTTGTCTGAATCTAATTTTTTACCTTTGTTGATCCCAACACCCTGCCCTAAAATTTGTTCTCCAGTTTATGACTTGTTTGAATTCTACCTTAGAAAATCAATGGTGCGACTGGTCACAAAACACTAATTCTTCTTGCTCAGAGTACTAACTAGGAGACTATTCTGCAATGCAAAATTTACATTTTTCAATCATTGTTCTAACTGCTGTTCCTCTGTCAGTGACCCACCCACTCTGCCCCCAGTCATTTCCAGAATACGTTATTAAATCAATAAAGAAGAAAAAAAGAAGTCTTGGTGACAGCTAGTAAAAATGCAGAATAAACTATTTTTTTTCTATAGACACTTCCATCTCTGTCTTATTCTTTCGTGGAGCTGTTGTCTTTCCCACATGGCAAACAACGACTTTCAGTGTTCCAAAAGCAATCTCATCATCATCTGTATTCTTCTTCCCATGACACTCTTAGTCTGAGAGATGAGACAAACTGTTTCATAATAGCACCAAGTTAATTTGTGTGTTGTTGTATTGAGTATGGTCAAAGTCACCAAATATAGTAGGAGATCACTTAAGTGAAGAGCATGTGGGGTAGCAGAACTCTACTCAGATGAAGGCAGTCTAGTTAGCTTGCTGAGTCACTGCAGATCTTTCCCAAAGCCACTTCTTTTTCTTTCAATGTCATATAACTTTACCAAGAATATCTTGTTACTTAGTAGAGATCATATATTTTGTATTCTCTGTAAGCCAGATTTCTTGCACATATCACGGTCTCCCTTGGTTTTAACACAAATGCCTCCTGCGTGCCAGTTTTCCTTAGCAGTCTTTTGGAATCTGTGTATACCCTAGTTTTGACTACCCAAAATCACAAGGATTCCTTTCTTCCCTTACCTTTACATGCCAAAAGCATGTGTTTCTTATTTACATTCCAGGAGTCATTTTCCAACCTTGTTCTACAGAATGTGAGTACATTTCCATTTTGCCCTTTCTATAAAACTGGTTGTTTGGTAAGTGGAAAATGATGAAGATGCTCAAGTTTGTCTCTGTTAAACAAGCAGAACAGATTCTGCAGGTTTTCTGCTTTCTCAGATTTGGCTTTCTAACTGTCTACCCAATCAATAGCATTCCATTAATTCACACTAAAAAATTTTCCCAAAACAGAGTAATTGATCAGATACAGAGCTACGTGGCAAATTATGGTTGTGCTACCCAGACCAAATGGCTTTTGTATAGTAGATGCTAGAGAATTCTCCGAAGATTTGTATCCTATTATTCTAGCTCTTATGGAAAAGAATGGCAATCTGTATTTCTCATTAAAAGGTTAAAGAGAAGCAACTCATATACATCATGCTTTCCTGTTGGAAATAACTAGTTTTGCAGTAGTAAAATACATGTTCGTATTTGTATTGCTTTTACTTGGTTTTTCAAATATAAATATTGCTCTGGATTGATCACTGTATTTTACATTTTCTCTGAAAATTGAGATCAGTGGACTGTAGTACACAGACAGGAAATCAAGGAAGAACTGGCCGTAAGTAATAACTTTGCTGTTAAATCACATTCAAAGGGAGGTTCCCTTGACTTTATTTATGTTTCTATTTATGCTATTGATTTCTTAAGAGTTTCTTCCACTAATTTTGACCCTAAATAAGACCTATGTATCTTTTTAAGATATGAATATTACATTTCTGGAAATTGGATTCACATGGATTTAGAGGGCAAAATAAGATTTCCTGCTCCGTCCAGAAATAGAAACCATTTATACCATCAGGTGGAACATAAGGGATGAGATATCTTGGCTTCCTTACCATTATTGCCTTTCCATTAATTCAAAAAAGTCTGTTTTTAAGGGCTGCTTATGTGGTCTATGTTGCTGCTATTGTATAATTTTCTCTGGAAACTTGTTAATGATATGCTGAAAGCATGGGTATTTCCACAGATTTCTTCTTCTTTATTCATGAAAAGTAATAGTATATTCAGCAAAATGCTAAGCTCAGGGGATGATGATTACTATTACAAGATCAAGGACATTTCTAGGAACTGGTTTGCTGTGAAAATCCTTGCATTCATAATCCACAAATTCTGGCTGCTGCTAGAGGTTTGTGTGGGAAGGTAGAGAGATAAAATACAATGTGAGCTTTTTGTGTTCTCAAATAGGTTACTATACATAAATTATTAGAAATGCTGTTCGGGGTTTTTTTGTTTTATTTGGGTTTTCTGACAGTGTTTGTGGTTGTTTGGTTCATTGATATTTTTATTTGGGGAGTGAGGGTGGGGGTGTCCCAGTAATATAGTTATTACTTAAACCAATTAAACTGAAGAGAGAATTTTTTTTGTCAAACTGAAATCTCACAAGCAAATGTCTGATTCTTTTATCCTCAGTTTTCTCTGTCTCTAAAGGTAGGAAAGGTAAAACATATCCTGATTTATATCCTGTATGAGCAATTAAGGTACTGGAGCATAACTGTGGATCCCTGAATTGACTGTCTCATGTATTTCTTAACTTTACCTCCCTTGTTCTTCCCTCTGAAGACAAAGATGTATTACTGCCCAGAGGTATCATCTCATGCTTCCATTTCCATTTGTAAAAAGATCACTTCGCAAAACTTCCCAAGGAAGTTTTCCCCTAGGGAAATTACTTCATAAGATACATTGTAACTGCTTTGTGTTCCCAGCAATCACATCTGATGAAACACTAACAGTAAGATAACATCTGTCTGATTTAAAAACATACTAAGGGTTTTCCACTTGAACCAGCAAGACTGGAAGCCTGCAGCATCTTTGGAAGTCAGCCCTCCACCTTTGTATGAGAAGAAATGCAATCAGCATTTGGCAGCGTCCTTGTTATTTGTCTGAAGAACTTGAACCATCCATGCCCAATGATTAGTAAGAATAGAGCAATCACATATGAGACTGCCCCCCCATACTTTTCCTAGTTACTAATTGTTTTCAGGTCATGGAATTCCTTTGCTTTTCCTGCTTAGTAACCCTCAATAGATCTCTTTTACAATGCTACTCCAGGCTCTGTTTGAACTCATGTCAAGTCTTCACGTTGACAACATCCTGTAGTGAGCAGATTCACAGAAAATGTAGCTTCTGCCCAAAGAATTTTGCTTGTTTTGAACCTGGGTCCTCCTGGCCTTGATTCCTGTTGGAAGTCTCACTGAATTTATGCCATCAGTGATTTTGCAACCTCTGCCATAACCCTCACTAAATTGCTTTTTCTTCCTTTTTCAGACTGAAAAATCCCATGTTATTCTTTTGTTCCTTGTAAAGAAGTGGAAAGAATGCATTGGTCATCCCTCTTACCCTCCTCTGAATCTTTGATAGTTCCAATAGATCTTTTCTGAGGTACAGGGATCAGAACGATCCTCCTTGTTTTTTTTAATATTACTTTTCAAATAATTCCTAACTTCCAATTTGCTTTTTTTTTCGGCCTCTATAGAGCACAAAGTTGAAGTTTTGCACAAATGTTCCGTAAACTAAGGTCCACCTTCTGTATAGTTATGATCAGCTCACAATTTTATGCATGAAGCTGGCATTGCTTTTCCCCAGGTCCATCACTTCATGTTTGTTTGTGCAGTGTTGTTTATAAGGTGCAGTGTTGTCCAGGAAGTTTTATCAGTATATCATCTAAAAAATCAGACTGGTGCACATTTCTAAGACAATTTAAAATACAGATCAAGCTTGGATTTGTAGTTATCTTTTGTTTTTAAAAAGTGAAGTGGCATTACAAGATGAAAAGGTAAAGAACAGGACATTTATCTTAAAATAAAATGGAAATTCCTTCAGACTGAATATGGTACAGGAAGCCAATGTATCACTGAAGATCTGTCTCTGTGCATCTGACATCTTTTTGAAGGGTAAGCAATTAACTCTTTTCAAAACACTGCAGTTAAGTTATTTTTCTTCCATTTAAATTGGCCATTAAGTTCATATCTTTGTTTTTCCATATGGGAAAAAAAAATCTCTGCAGTCTAGTTTTAGGTGGAAGCCACACTGCATATAGGCATTTAAAGCCCATTTCACTACATAACTAAAAGTGCAAAAAGAGTGTGAATGTCCACTTCATGGATAGTAGAACATAGAAGCTATCTAGCAGGATGTGGCTCTCTAAGGTTTTTGAAGTTGTTGAATTTGAGCAGTAATGAAGATAAGTATTAGGACAAAGAAAATATAGGAAGTGTTTTCTGATGGGAAGATTGAGAAAGAGAGGGGAGGAAGAAAATCCTTTAAGGGGTCTGGACCAACATACTTTTGTTGTGAGAGAAGTGTGGCTTATTTGTTCTTGGTAGTTAACCAAAGCTCAGGAAGTATGAAATATATGCAGTCTACTTCCCTTCAGAACCTAAAATACTAGAAAGAAAAAAAAAATTGTAAGGGTCTGAGTTACTAAGACACCCCTCCAGTTCACAAAATCTAAACAAGGAACTATATGAATAACTACAGAAGCTAAACTGAACACTGAACACTCCCGAATTAAACATAATGAACTATTCTTATGCCTGAACAATCCTTACAGACTCCAGAAGAAAAATAGAGAAAAAAGCTTGAATTCTATCGAGACATATTTTTTGCTGAAAATATATGCCAAAGGTAAAAGAGTAGAATGAATTTAAAGGACCATGCCAACCCTTGAAAAAGGTGGCAGAGATAAAGTCCTTCTATTTTAATATTTTCTAATCTTTCCGACATGTGTGGGTGTTGTTCTCTCCCTGGGGTATGAGGTCCTTAAAGATGCATGATCTAGTCTACTTTATGTCTGTTAAGTCCTAACATAAATCCTGCAGAAATAATTTCACCATTTTCCATTCAGTTGTAGTTTTAGTAACATCTGTTAATAATGCTGTATTTTTCAGCAATGTCAATTTAAATGTTCTGAGATAGCTTTCCACTGCTATTTCTCTACAGATATTTTTATTACAGTAATTTTATGTAACACAGTCTTGTAGAGATACAATTTTGAATATATATAAAATTTATTATGTGTCCCTATCATAGGCTGTAGCACTGCTTGTGGAATAAGCTACATTGTATATTGATAAATATATGTTTCACATTTATCCTGATAACTGTCTCTGCTATTGTTATTAGAGTTATCTAAACTTTCATACACTCTACACTGGTTATATTTGCATAGAGTGAATTTTCAACTATTTCACTAGTTAGTTGTGGTTTATTTTTTTCTCTGGCAAGGCTAACAAAATGGAACCTTGTAGAAACTATGACGTCTTCTCTTGTTCCTGCTATTCCATTCATATGCTATCCATTCTCAGACAGCCCCCCCTGCCCCTTAAAAATTTTAAATAGCAACTTGTAGTAGACTACTTTTTCAGTTATTTAGATCATCGTGACAAAACAAATATATAGGCAAAAAAAGAACACAAAACCCCAACCAAACAAACAAATGAATACCCCAAAACAGCAAAGCAATTACATCAAGGGGAGCTACTTTTTTTGTCCACACACAATGTTGCCAAAATTAATTAGTGTTGCGCACCCAGTGTATTTTCAACATTCAGCCAAAGGATGAAAGAACTAAACATTCTTTTATTCTCCATCTGAACAGTACTGCTATTCAAAGGAATCATTCCACCCGCCTCAACTTTGTCAAGAAAAATATACCAGCACTTTATCCAAGTTTGTCTAACAGTGCTTTTTCACTTCTGATTAATTTGTTTCTTATTTTTGTGACCAATACTCATGTAACTTCTTGAAATCATAAATTAATTAGATCTTGAAATCATCAGTTTTAAATTCTCAATACTTGTACTGTAGGCATGTAACATTTAGACACCATTAAATTAAAAAATAATGGTCTAAGAGGCCCTTAAAGATCATAATTTCCAACTCCCTGTCTCAAGACTACACCTACATTAATTCAAAAAAATGCTTGTCTAATCTTTTCTCAAAGAATAGACAATGGCCATGTAACTGGGCATAGAGGCCAAAACTTGTCCTTGCTTTTAGTACTATGTTAAACTATAAATTCTATCCTATCGAAAACCATGGAAGAAAAAAGCTTCATTTTCTTATGGGAATTATATTTATATTACTCTATTGTTTGCTAGCTCTATCAGTAAAGGACAGACCTATTGGTTAAGTTTGGAAAGAGTGTATCGTCAATGCTTGCAGATGAACTTCTACGGCAAAAAAAAAGAAGATGGAACTGAGTGAGTTAGTACTGACGTAGCTTGATCTGCAGTAAATAAATTAATTAATATCCTAATCTAAAACCCTTTTAAAGTCCATGGTAAAAATATTGGAAGTTAAAATGCTATCAAGCTTTCAGATTGACAGTTTAACCCCCGTTTCACTTGAAAAATAATTATTTTTATGTAAAACTATTTTTCTCCAGGAATATATATGATTATTTTATTTTGCTATGGAACAAAAATGTGAAGGAGTCATCATGTATAATTTTCTTTCCAAGTATTACAGTTTTTGAGATGTGGAGGACACACATCTCCATCATGTAGCATTACTGCTAGCCAATTGTAAAGTTGTATGCATTCTCACTATTGAAAAGAACTCATGCGAAACATTTAAGACCTGAACATTCTTGAGCTTTTCTTCAGCATGAATTATTCTCTTGACTTCACTAGGACTGCTTACATTTTTCAGGTGTGGCAGGGTGAGGAATATAATTTTTATGATGTTGAAAATCATTGAGTAAGATGAAAACAAAACTGAAATTTCTTAAGAAATCACAAAAAAAACATAAAATTATGCTCCGAATATAATACAGTGAAAACACAATGCAAATAAACCAGATTTAAACAACGCAGGTATCCAGTAAAAAGAAACCTTTTTAAATTGCTGTTTTTTCAGTCTTAGTATCATCTCATAAGTCAGACTTCTCCAATGGATCTTTTGTCATCAAAATCTGCTTCTCACATTTCAGCCTTTGATTCCGAGGCATTTATGAGAATTTACCTAATCCCTCAGGAGTCCACCACCCATCAGTGCCAATGGGCATTAAGCCCTTGACTTCAGCTCCAAAAATTCCTATTTGCAGCCCTGGTTACATGTAGTTAAAGAGTAATTATTCCATTGAAGACAGCCATCCTTAATGTGAGGGTGATTTATCTGTTTTCATAGAATCATAGAATCAGATGGGTTGGAAAGGACCTCTGAGATCATCAAGTCCAACCCATGATCCACTACCACTGCAGTTATTAGACTGTGGCACTAAGTGCCACATTCAGTCTCTTCTTGAATACTTCCAGGGTCGGAGAATCCACCACCTCCCTGGGCAGCCCATTCCAGTGCCTGATTACCCTCTCTGTAAAGAATTCACAAGCCTGGTTGCTCTTCTCTGGACCTGCTCCAGCACCTCAATATCCTTCCTGAACTGAGGAGCCCAGAACTGGACACAGTACTCCAGGTATGGCCTCACCAGTGCTGAGTATAGAGGCAGAATCACCTCCCTGCTCCTGCTGGCCACACTATTCCTGATACAGACCAGGATGCCTGGTTGGCCTTCTTGGCCACCTGGGCACACTACTTAAAACAGATAAACCGAAAGTGTGTGATGCTGATACTTTATAATACTGCGTGCTTTTTTTCACAATACACGGTACCAGTAAGAAAGTTTTCATCACATTAGTTGGAGGAATAAACTAGGAAAAAAACCCCAAATAAATCTATGAAATTCCTGCCTTTCCCCCTCCTTTTTTTTTTAAAGATCTTTCTAGTACTGTTTCAGTCTTTTCAGTGACTTGATCTAAATATAAAACTGCAGATTACAAAAAAAAAAAAAAGAAAAAGGTGAGAAAACGTCTGGAAAGGGATCTGTTTCTATGATTTAACAATCTTTCTTTTTAGCAATACAAGTAAAGTTGTCAATCACTTTAGAACTTTAGATGTTTTTTCTAATTTACATTGCTATTTCATTCACTTAGCATTTTACTATTAAATGTTATCCAAGAAAAGGACAAGCACCAGAACAAACTAGAAATGCTATCTAAATTAGTAACTAATGAAAGATTCTAGTTTTGAAATAACTATATGCAAGTTTTAGATTTTTTTTCCCCATACATGTAGGCCTTATTGATTTCCTGCAGAGATATTTTTGGGGCCTGACATATTAACATAAGCAGAATGTATTAACCTGCCAATTCATGCAGTATAGTTATTCACTCCAGAGGTGGAATAATATGGAACTCATCTTCTTACAACTGTTTATTACTAAAAATGTATGTCTTGGGAGCAGTGTTCTTTGCAATCTAGTTATTTTGGTTGCATTCCAGTATAATCCAAATTGCATCATTCTAATTTTTTCAAGGTTATTTAGAGGATGCAAAATTAAAAATACAGGCACTGCTAAATTTTGCTTATCTGGAACTGTAAGTGAGTACTATTGATTTTTACACATCACTTTTATAACCTAAGAGCATTTAGATTGAAGGCAGTGGTAAAACTAAAATCCATGATGTCAGCAGTGTACTAAAGATGTAGAAAAAAAGAGTAAAATACTAAAAAATAAGTTATATCATTTTTAGTCCTTAGACACTGCTCATTTTAAGCACAGGGATTAAGACTTTAAAATGTTTCACTGATTCTGCTATGAACACAAGAGCAGAAAGAAATGATCCAGGCTAGAATACTTTAAAAGATTAGAATGCACTAGCAAGACAAAGTTCTTAGGTTTTCAAGTATCACTTCTTTGGAGTATACAAATATTAACATGCAGCATGTTCAGTTATAGAGTAATACTCTATAATAACATAATACTCTATAATAACATAAAAATAAACACTGTTATTTGCATTAAATAGTCTCCAACTATTACAGTCAAGTGAGGATTCAAAGAGTGCTATGCCTGACAGGCAGTTGATAAATAATGTACTTCACTTGGTGGTGAAGAAGAGAGCAAGAAGCATCTTTTTCCTTTAATATATGTTAATATTTTATACAAAGGAGCCTTGATCCTTCTTTGGAGCATCTAGGAATTAGTACCAGTGAAAAACCCCAACTATGGTTGATTTACAATAGTGCTATGATAGCTCTGAGTCTGCGCATTTTCATGCCACATTAGATGCTGTTCAACACTGTAAAAATTTAAACAGTTAATATTCATGGCCATTTTATAATGAATAATAATTAAAATGGCCACATTTTACTCTTCCATCTCATGTAGTTCCAATAATAATGGTTTATGTTTTCTAATAATGGTGAAAGAAGGAGGCCTCAGAAAAAGTGCATCTCTATAATTTTCATAAGTCTGTAGGCAGAAATTGCAAGCTTTGAATAAATTGTATCATACTTACAGAAAAGTTCCGTGGTTTTAGACAAGGCATTTCATCTAAGAAATTTACCTGGATTTCATTTTTCACATTAAAAATATATTTAGCAGTAGCCATTTGCAGATGGTTCAGCATCATTTTATGCATTAGAGAATATTAGAAAAAAACTCAGAATGGCTCACATGTAGTGTGAATTTATTTATTAGGGTTTTTTCAATTAATAATACTGCTTTGAATGGGCATGGCGTAATGAAGGAGGATTAAGACAGTTAACTTGAACATAATTATACCTAAAATATGTCCTTTTTTCATCCTGCTAACTGCTACTAGTAGTCCAGAGAACAATTACTCAGGTTTACTGAAATGAAAGATCAGGTGAGGATTGGCCACTGGATTCAGCAACAGTTGATGGTATTACAATTCCTATAAATATGTATTTAGAGAAGAAAATTATCATTTTGATAGTGGAGGAAAGCACTCACCAACGTAACAATTTTAACAATACCATTCAAAGTAATTGCAGTCCACAATGAATGTTATAAAAAATGCAATTACGGTTTTGGTTGTTTTCTTCCTGGTACTTAGGAGGTACAATTCTTACTATTCTTATTTTAAAACTATGCTGAAATATTTGTTTACATTCCTCCTCACACTCTCCAGTCTGAATGTAAAAATAGATCCCTTACAAAGTCCTAAAGTATCAGTAGGTTTAAATAAATTGGACATCCGTGTACAAGATCTCTTGTGTGTATACATACTACAAATGAGCAGCAAGAGCCAAAATCTAGTGGATTGCTACAATGGAGTGACTGCACTGGTGAATAAGGGAAGAGCAACTGCTGTCATCTGTCTTGACTTCTGTAAGGCCTTTGACGGAGTCACAGAAACATGCTTATGACTGATTCTGAGGTATGGTTTTGATGGGTGGACTAATCAGTGAATAAGGAACTGTCTGTATGGATGCATCCAGAGACTTGCAGCCAACTGCACCTCCAAATGGAGATCAGCAATAAGTGATGTCCCTCAGGGGTTCATGTTGGGATGAATACTATTCAGTATCTTTATTAATGACATAGACAGTGGGATTGAATACATCCTCACCAAATCTATGGGTGACACCAAGCAGGTGATCCTCTATGGACTGCAGAGGCACAGCTGCCTCACCATGATCTTCAACACGGGCTGCAGGGGGTTCTCAGCTCCAGCACTTGGAGCACCTCCTCCCACTCCTCCTCCACCGCCCTTGGTGTCTGCCTGGTTGTTCCTCTGAATATTTTCATCGTCTCTCCTGACTCCTCTTTCACAACCACTTTTCCCCCAACAAAAACCTGGCCATGCAAACTGAGTATGACAGTTTTTCCAGTTTTTCTTGCTATCACTATTCATGAGTACAGTTTCTGTGAATTAGGCATTACAGTAAACTTTCCAGTGACATCTATACCATTGGGCTACACATGCCACAGCTGTCAATGGAGAAGGAATAATCTTTTCTTACTTAGTCTGAAGAAATACATTTCACCATTTGCTTCTCCCTTTTTCAGAAGAATTAGACTTAATTGGTTTTCTAATCTAATCTTTGAAAAAAGCCTTCAGCTGCTCCTCTTCTTAAATTTAAATTTTGTTTGTTTAAATGACGTTTGCACCCTTCCAGGTCATGCAGTGAGGATCAGTGATTCCAATTCTAAATTTTGCCTTAAAGAAAGTATTTTAAATTATTTTCTCATATTCAGCCTCCATATGAAGTATACTCTTACTAGGCTGTTATATGATAAAAAAGAATAGAACATTTAAGGATGTTTCTCAAATATTTCAAAGTGTAACCAAACAACCATAAGAAGACTAATTCAAGTTGCCCTTTTAGAATATACATTATACTTACATGCATTTAAAATCCCTAGTACTGTGGTCTCTGCATGAACATGTATTATGCTCTCTGCATGAACAATCCTCAAGTGTCGAAGTGGGTGCAAGGCAGGTTAAACAGAAGTAAATAAATGATCTTAAGCCAATTAGAAATACAGCAGGTACAAATCTTTCAGTGTTAATAGAAATACGTGTTAAAATTATTATTTAAGAGAACAAGGTGAAGAAAGCAGAGTGAGTAACTTTGTAAAATGAGGGATAAGACAGTATATGGAGACAAAATTGACATGTGATATCACTGGGAAGTAAAGCTGTGATTGGAAAAAAAAGCCGTGCCAGGGAAAATCAGTTAGTAATTATGAAAAATTGTTGTAACTTAATAGCCTCTAAAACAAGGAGATAAAAACAAAAAATGTTGACTAGAGTGCTTAATTATAGTACTCATAAATTATTAATTCAATAATTAGTTTAACCATTGTCTGTGTGAAGAAAATTTTGTAATCAATGCTAACTGAAATATTGTACCTAATATTCCCTGCTTGATTGATTTTATGAGCCAATTTATAAGTTGTATTTATCTGAATTTAGTTACAGTGTTTCCTTAGAGATGTGGAATAAGGGAAGATAATAATGAAGAAAAAGATACTGGACAATCCGTATCTTCTTCATGGAAATTGGATTATAAATTGACAATACTGAAAGTGCTACAGTTCTAATTCTGTTGCTAAAAGAGAAGCGTGATGACACTAGTTTGCTTAAGGTGCATTAAAAAAGTCAAACTTAGAAAATGGAAAAACACATTGATATAATGCTGTAGAAACTTACGCAGTGAGACAGGCTGGTTTATGACTTGTTCTCAGTGATACTTTTTTTTTTACTGTTATATCCTGGGTTTTTTTAATTCTGTATGTTTCAGATAGATTAAAAACTATCTCACAAATTCTTTAAAAGGAGCACGCTAAATAGCAATAACATTTAAAATATTTTGATACTACCATTGTCTTTTTATTGTTCCATTTAGATGCCCTTCCAACTCTAGTATACTTATTGAAGTCTGAGAGTCATTAGGTTGTCCCTGCTGTTTGGAGTTGTCCTTAGTTTGGAGTCAAGACGTGCCTTTAAAAAAAAGCATAACAAATTTCAAGAAAGCAGATTTTGCCCTTTCACCACCATTGTCAAGCTCTAGACACTCAAAACACTCCCTAATATACAGGACTATCCCACTATCTCTCCTTCCTTGCTGATTCTGAATAGTTTGTAGCCACTTGTTGCAGCAGTCCAGAAGCTTATCCCACCATGTTTTCATGATTTCTTACATTGTAATTCTCAGGCTGCACAATGTTTCCCATCACCTCCCGTTTTTGCCTATGCTGCATGCTTCGTTGTAGATGAATTTCAGTTGGGCTATCAATCCTGCCACCTTTAGAAGGGAAGAAGCCCTAATTCCTATATGACTGTCCTCAGGTGCTTTCTAACACTTCAATACCCACCCATGCTGGTACAGGGGCATTTGAAGGTGCTACAGTGTCCTCAGCACATTTCAAATATCCTCAGCACATGGTGGAGCAGGCTTAAGAACCTCATTAGCACACTGCCTCTTGAACATTAGCTTGCCACTCCCAGACTTATCTCTAGTGAGCCTGGTTTTATCCCTTTCTACTTTCCAATCTGGTTTAAAATTCAATTAATGAGCCCTGCTTACTCCTGAGTAAAGATCCTTTTCTGCTTTTAAGACAGGTGCATCCCGTGTGTCATTAGCAGTGGTGATGATCAAAAGCCACAAAATTCTGCCAGTGACAGAATTCTACCACCCTGAGAGGCAGATATTGATTTGCTGGGTCTTTCTGTTTCCTCCTTCATCATTCCCTGGAACCGGAATGGTAGAGGAGAATACTACATTTGCTTCCAAGCCAGTTCATCCCAAGGTGCTGAAGCTCTTCTAATTGCCCTTGGACTTCTTATTGCAATGTCATTGCTGCCTACATTAAAAAGCAAATAAAATGAGGGCTATACCAGAGTAGAATGTTTCTTCATAATGTATTTAACACAGGCTCTAGGGTGCAGCAGACTTCTGTAAGTGGGTGCAGTCTGCATATTGGGCTTTTTGTTCCTCTCAGAAGAAAGTCTCCTATGTCAATGACCCATCTTTCTTTTTTATGTATGGAAGTGGTTTTGATACAGGAAGTAACCTCAGCAGTTTAACCTCAGCAACAGGTGCAACCTCAATGAATCACCATCCTCATCGCTTTTCAGCTCCATTTGCAGAGCCTTGTACCTGCTATGCCTGGGCACCTGAGAAGGGGAGGTTATAACAGAGGAGATACATGAATTGTGCAAGGCAAGAAGTCACCAGCTTTCCATCTTTCCCTATGGAAAGATGTTCTGCAGATTGAAGAGAGGGTAGGCAATCTCCTGTGTCAGGTATCCTGTCTGCCTGACTGGTCTGACCTTGGGAAGGCAGGGTGTTTCTCAAGTAGTCCCTCTCTTGGTCAAACTTTCTGATACTACTCAATCTACTTCCCTCCCCCCCACACCTTTGTCACTAAGCAGAGGAGTTCCTCTACCTGGGCACTTCTCCCACAGGTGTCCTCACTGCTGCTCTCCACTTCTGGTGTAAAAGTAGGGCACAACCTGCAGCTGACACCTGGGCAGGCAAAGGCATAAGAGGATATACAAGTAGGCAAGTCTGTGAAAGCATAATAAGAAAAAAATCTCTGGTGGTGCTAGGATGAATAGGTAAAGACTTGGTGAAATGCAAAAGAGATGAAGGTAAGACCAAGAAGGCCCCATTGTCTTCTTCATGTCTTTTTTTTCTGTCCTGCCTTTCTTCCTCTCTTTTTTTAAAAAGAATAAAGTCTTTAGTGGGAGAAGTTCATAGAGATGAGGTTCTTGGCACAGTTAATCAGTTAACATCAGGAGAAAAGTCAGGCTAGGGCCAGGAGAGAATGTAAAAGGATAAAGTTCCATGAGATAGTTGACCTGATTTAATGGCTTGCTGTTGCCAAGAGGGGAGATCCCACATGCTTTGCCATGTGCAGACATAAACACCCATAAACCAGCATTGTTAGTTACATTCTCTCAGTCTTTTGTGCTGGCTCTGGCATTTATCTGACCCTGTGCTGAACCAGTTCAGCTTGCTAAATAGGCAAAAAGCAAAATCCAAGAACAGTTACAAGAGGAAGCAATTCTTTATTCAACAACAGTTCACAAGAATATTACTTCCAGGAATCACACCAAGAGAAATCAATTTGCAAATAAAAAAGCTGTACAGGTACACTGTACAGTTTTGTTATCTTCTGTGATCATGTTCTCTCACTAGCCAAATTCACTCGCTTTTCAGAGGTTTGCCTCCAGGTCTTGTGTAAAAAGTATGTATAAAATGTACCTATAACCTGCCTTACAGAAGCTGAGTGACAGAAATTTAAGAACTCGAATGGTGGACACAGAGAGGTGCTATGCCAAATGCAACAGTATACAACAGAAGATGACAACAAAAAACTGAAGCCAGAACTGAACTTGGGGACATTCAGCTCAGATATAGGAAAATGTCTTTTTGGGAAGTGTTTCAGCATCAGAATAAATTCTTACAAGGAAAAGGGTTCTTCCTCTCTCAGTGTTCGCAAACCTTGATTCCGAGTCTTTATGAAATATGTGTGTTACTAAACCACAAGGGTTTTATGTCAGTGCAAAGATTTTGCTAGGCAATCTAATAAAATATTGCAAACTTAAAAATTATTTCTTTTGCCTCACAGTCAAGACATACTTGAGTAACTTGGATTGCCAAGTGGGGGAACACACTAATTCCTGACATCGCTGCTTAACTGATGATTACTTCACATGGAAGACAAGAATACCCTAAAAGTTACCCAAGCAGGGCCAAGCCGCACTTCGCGAGGGACTGGATTCAGGTCGTCCTGCCCTGATACCCATCACAGTCGCGGGGGGTGGGGGAGAAGTAACGAAACGTCATGGATTTAGTAGAAGGGACGTCTTTGAAGTAGCTGATGTTCGTCGACTGTTGGCAGTGCAGGGTGCTCGAGAAAACTCTAATGTTGGGAGGCGACGTAATAGGGGTGTCCTCAGAGACCGTTAGCGCGACGCGGCGCCGGGGCGGACCGGGAGCGGTGCGGGGATAGAGGCGGTGCTGCTGCCGGGGCGGTTCTGGGGTAAGGACAGCGCAGGAGTGGAGCCGGTGCGGGGGCGGTGCTGGGTCTGTGGGGCAGCCGTTCGGGGGCGGTACCGTGGTAGTGCCGCCTCGGGGGCGGTGTGGGGGCGGNCTCCCGGAGGCTACTCGTCGTCTCTGTCTCGAAGGGAACGTGAGGGAGGGATGCTCGCTGTCTCCCGGAGGTGTTTGCTCTGGTGGCGTGAGTGGCGAAAGCTAAGCAACATTGAATAAACAGGCTATGTTAGTAAAGCTGTGGACGTACGTACCTTAAAGCCAGGGCTGACTACCCCGAACTCGAATTTGGAGGTTTTTACCCAATGTATTATTTAAAATGAATGAGGAAATCAACCGTCCTGCCTTAATTTTTTTTTACTTTACTTTAAAGCNGAGCGGTGCCGGCTCAGGGGCGGAGCGGTGCCGGCGGCGGAAGCGGGTCCCCGCGGCGGGCGGGGCCGGCGTTGCCAGGCGGAAGCGCAGCGGCGGTTGGCGTTTAAAGGCTCCGGGGCGGCAAAAAGGCGGCGAGCGGCGGTAGCGCGGGTGGAGCNTGCCTTAATTTTTTTTTACTTTACTTTAAAGCAGTATTCTGATGTTTCTATCCCTTATTCGCCATCTACTTTAAGTTTTTATGTAGTGTTGACTTGAATGCTATTCATTCTTCATCTTGTATTTCTACAGATTTTACTTGCTGCGGTCTAATTAGTGTGTGAGTCTGGGGATGTCTTTTTCTGTTTTGGGTTGTTCTCTGGGTTTTGGTTTGGTTTTGTTTTGGTGGTTTTTTTGGTGGAATGGTTTCTCTTTATTAAGTAAATCCCGTTAACTCTCTGTCCATTTATGTAGTTTGCCAAAGGAGCTTAGAAATAAGTTCCTGTTCCCTGACATGCCCATAGTCCTCTCCCCACACTGGGATTCAAGTAAATTTTAAGTGCTCACTTCCTCCTGTCATTTAAATTGTTAATCAGAATACAAGATGATGCTGAATCCAGGGCAAATCATACACAGCTTCAGGCACTCTCCTAATCTGGTAGTGACTTTTTTTTTTTTTCCAGTAAGTGGCTGGTAAAATACCTTTTACTACTTTTATAAGATCATGTTCTGCTACTTAGGTATGGGACAGTCATAATATCCACAGTTGAAGCAAAACATTCAATTACTTTCTCTCACCTGCTTACTTACCTATTATCAATTACCAATTGCCTAGCTTCTTTCTCTCTGTTCTTTGTTACTTAATGTCTTGTTTCTGGATGCTTCACAAATAGTGTTTCGTGTTATGTTCTTCTTTCGTACTTCTGCACAGTGTGAACACTTTTTCCTTTTGATGTAAAGAATAGCTTTAGAGTAAGTGCAGGGAAAGTTATATGGGAAAATAATTTTATGTAATCATTTTATGACATAAATCAGAGCTCTTTGAGTAAGTGGAGGGAAGATGGTACAGGAAGTTAATTTTATGTAATTGATTTGTGGTAAAAATCTGGGCTCTTGCTTCTTTCTTAGTGATGGCACATGACAGGTACACTGTTTTACAGGGCGCTGTTTTCCAAAACGACCCAAGCACAACCTTATAGTTGAAGCAAAGTTTGATGGCGAACAGTTGGCTACTGATCCCATAGAGCATACTGATCAGCCAGAATTTGCTACAGAATTGGCTTGGGAACTTGATAGGAAAGCACTTCATCAGCACAGGTAATGTTAAAGAATTAACTCTAATTTGGAGATTAAAATTTAATTTTATTGTCTTTACAGTTACTGAAATACAATTTTTGTGTTACCATCAACTAAATTGTTTTTTAAAAACTTTCTTTTACTTTAATCTGGCCTAGTGTTTGGTTTTAACTCACAGTTTGTAATACTACTACCTTACTTCTAAAGAAATCAGAAAGGCCATATTTTCTTTGTTTGATGAGAGAAAGATGCCTGCATATACCATATGCTAGACACCTTATCTGTGCCTGTACGTAGCTGGGTGCTTTACACAAAAACCATCTCCATAAGTCGTATTTTTAAGATGCTCTTACAAGTGAAATTCAAATTTCTTGTGAGCCGCTATGCTTGTTTCTTGTATGATGAGTTTATATTTATTTGTCTCTGTTGTCTTTTTAATAGCACTGGAGACTTAGACTCCAGTACACTCCTTTTACAAAGTTAAACCACTTGATTCATTCTCTCACTTAATGATGAGGCTAGAATACATTCAGTATAAATACAGTCTGTGACCTAATGAAAGTAGTTATATAAAAAATAATTTTTGTGTCATTGGCATGCTTGAAAGTTATGAATTATTTTTGAGAACTACTTGCAGAGATAACTTCTAGTATTTCAATTGAGTTGCTCTTGCAGGCTGCAGCGTACACCTATCAAACTCCAGTGTTTTGCATTGGATCCTGTGTCTTCCGCTAAAGAGAATATAGGCTATATTGTACTTGATTTGAGAGCTGCACAAGAAAAGAAACAGGTATGTCCTGAGGTATAAAGCTTTAAAAATTATGTTATGACAACAATACTGTTAGTACAATTTGAATTAAGGCATGGGCTAAACTTCTGAGTTTTGTTTTGGACTATGACTCTACCTGATCATGTATGGTGATGATGTATGGGTGGTTTGGTACTTTTCTTTTTCTTTAGAGGAGTCTCTTTCTTGACTCTGAGAACATACACAAATGAAAGTATTGCTGTACTAATCTTGTTTACTTATGAATTTGATAATTGGATTACTTGCAACTCGTAATTCTACACAATTTCATTATTTAACCACCTGTACAAATTGGTGGAAAAGAGTATGTTCAGCTAGTCTTCTAGGAACCATTCAACAGAATCTTTAAGTATAAGAGAGTGCTGGTGAACGGGGCTGCATCCAGCTGGCAGTCAGTCACTAGTGGTGGCCCCCAGGGATCAGTGTTGGACCCAGTTCTGTTTAATATCTTTATTGATGATATGGATGAGGGGATTGAGTCCATTATTAGCAAATTTGCAGATGACACCAAGCTGGGGGGGAGTGTTGATCTGCTGGAAGGCTCTTCAGAGGGACCTGGACAGATGGAGAGATGGGCTGATTCCAACAGGATGAAGTTCAACAAGGCCAAGTACCAGGTCCTACACTTTGGCCACAACAACCCCCTGCAGCACTACAGGCTGGGCATGGAGTGGCTGGAGAGCAGCCAGGCAGAAAGGAATCTGTGGGCGCTGATTGACAGGAAGCTGAAGA